>JAQZBX010013507.1:0-39763 GCA_029593785.1 Cabassous unicinctus | reverse complement strand
GTATGTCATCTTGTTTTTGTCTTTTTACTCTTTTGGTAATCCTTTCTGCTTTTCTTTCTTCTATACTCTCCTCCAAGCCTCCCTCTCTTGTCTTTTTCTTTCAGGTTCTAAGACTTCCTTTAATATTTCCTGCAAAGGTGGATTCTTTTTTGCAAACTCTCTTAGTTTCTGTTTGTTTGTGAATACTTTATACTCACCTACCTTATGAGTAATGAATTGGAAGAATTAGTATTGTTAAGATAGCAATATTCTCCCAATTGATCAATACAATGCCAATCAAAATCCCAGCTGCCTTATTTTTCAGAAATTAATGAGCTGATCTTAAAATTCATATAGAATTGCAAGGGACCCAGAATAGCCAAAACAATCTTGAAAAGGTAAAAGAAAGTTGCAGAATGCACACTTCCCAATTTCAAAACTTACTACCAATATTCAGTAATCAAGAACATGTGGTATTGGTATAAGCATAGGCATAAAGATCAATAACATAGAACTGAGAGTCCAGAAGTAAACCTTGGCTTTTACACTTATTGATTTGGGGCAAGGTTATATAGACAAATCATTAGGAAAAGAAGAGTATTCTCGACAAATGGTGCTGGGACAACTGGCTATCCAGAAGCAAATAATGAAATTGGATCCCTCTCTCACACCATACACAAAATGTATCAACCACCTAAATGTAAGAGCTACAACTATAAAATTCTTATAATAAAACATGGTAGTAAATCTTCATGAGGTTGGGTTAGGCAAAAGTTTCTTGGATATGATGCCAAAAGCATAAATGAAAAATGAAAAAATAAACTAGACAATCAAAATTAAAACTTTTTGCTTCAAAGGACACAGTCGCAACAGTGAAAAGAAAACTGATGTAATGGGAGAAAATATTTGCAAATTGTATATTTGATAAGGGAGTAGTATCCAGAAAATATAAAGAATTCTTACAACTGAGTATTAAAGAGTAATAACCCAATTAAAAATGAGCAAAGTATCTGAATAGACACTTCTCCAAAGGCAATACACTTATGGCCAATGAGTACATGAAAAGATGCTCAACAGCATTAGACAATAGGAAATTGCAATTCTTTAGTAGGGGTGATGAAAACCAGGATGGCTAAAATTTTGAAAGACAGAAAATAATAAGTGTTGGCAAGGATCTGGAGAAAATGGAATCCTCATATATTACTAATGGGAGTGTAAAATGGTGCAGCGACTGTGGAAATCAGTTTGACAGTTCCTCAAAATATAAAGAAGAGAATTACCATATGACCCTTCATTTCATTCTTAGGTATATAACAAAGAGAAGTGGAAACATATGCCTATTCAAATACTTATACACTAATATTCATGGCACCATTCTTAGAAGTCAAAAAGTAGAATCAATCCAAATGTCAATCAATGATGAATGGATAAACAAAAATTGGTGCATTCTTACAATGAAATATTATTTGGCCATAAAAAGGAATAAAATACTTATATATGCTACAACATGGATAAACCTTGAAAATATGTCCAGTGAAAGAAGCTAGGCACAAAAGACTACATATAGAATGATTCCTTTATCTAAAATGTCCAGAATAGCGAATTCCATAGAGACAGAAAGTAGATTAGTGATTGTTAGGGACTAAGTGGAGGTGGGGAATTGGGAGTGACTACTAATTGTTATAGAGTTTCTTTTAGGGCTGATGAAAACATTGTGGAATTAGATAATTGTGATGATTACACAACTCTCTGAACATACTAAAAACACTGAATTATACATTTGAAATGCCGAGTTTTATGGTATGTGAATAATATCAAATTAAACTGTTACTTAAAAAAATACGAAGCTATGATACATGATGACAGCAGTGTCACATGCTGTGAATAAGTTCAATAGGATGAAGAATGGAAGCATATGTTGGATTTCGCAAAAGGGAGGTCTTTAATCAACTTGGCAAAAGACAGTAGAGATATGGGGTAGAGCAATACTGATTTTTTCCACAAATATTTATGAGTTGCATATTACACATTGGCATTTGCCATTGGGATGAGGAATGAATGAAGGAAATAAGGCCAGATGGTAATGGATTGAGGTGAGAATGGAAGATGAGAAAGGGGAGACTGGGAATATTAGGCAATAAGAAATTTGGCAACAAAAGGCAGAAAACAAATATGTTAGTAACAGGAAGAGCACATGGATATGGGTCTGTTTGTGGTTTGGTAATCTGGAAGAAGCTTTGATATCTTAACGTGGGTGAATATGTCTCCATGTAATCCTACTGGGAAAGATTCATGCAAGAAAGAAGGATTGATAATACACAATAGGAAGGGGGTTTCTGAAAGGACAAGTTCTGAAGAAATTCATCAGACCACTGATTGATGAATTATCTTTAGATAAACGGGAAGGGAAAAACGGATTGAAATGCAGCTCATCGTGAAGATTTGTGGCAGAAAGTTGAAGAAATTCCCCTGTGTTGTTCTCTGTTTTAAGGGCAGGTTTATCTGTGGGGAGCCAAGAAAGAATTGGTGGGACTGGAAGCTTCAGGCAAGTTGAGATGGTGTAATAGCTGCAAGGGAGGAAGAGAGAGCGTGGTGTTGAGGGGAACTGTGAAACACTGCTCTCAGTGTTGAGGGCTCAAGTGAGGGTTGAGACTATCAATTTGTTATGGCCCCAATCAAATAGGAGGAAATTTTCTTCTCCTCCTAATTTTTAACAGCCCAGGTGGCAATGAGAATAAGGGAAATCTTTGGTTTTATCCAGGAAAGGAGTTTTACCAAGGAGGTCAGTGACTGCTCCATAGCAAAAGGACATAAAAATTCTCTTTTGGTAAAGGAGCCTTTCAATGTGGGCACACAGCATCTAAACTTAAATGGGAAGGGTGTGAAGCCTGGACCTGCCTGAGAGGGAGAAAATGGGCTGAGCAGCGGAAGACGTTTCCTCTACCTTCCTCTGCTGTCTTCTGCCTCCCTTCTTTCCATCAGCCTTCTCCTATTACTTTTTCTTCTGAAATAGATGCTTTTTAAAGACTGCTTTTTGCCCCGTTGGTTATATCTTTGATGGATGAGTTTAAAGGTTCTTGGAGATACTGGCTGGTACTGGGATGAGGGGTAGGCCTGTTTAGGATATTATGTAGTTATTCCGTAGTTCAGCTTCACAAAGATGTTCTTATTTGATCTTCACAGCAATCCTGTCCTACAAGTGAAGTAAAGGAATCTACTCCATTGTGCTAAAGGAAATTTGAATAAAGCTTCAAGAGGTACAGGGGCAATCTTAAACTATGAATTACAGGTAGGAATTCAAGGCTGTCTTATTCCATTCTTCTCCCTTCCATGCTGACAGATCATTTAAATATATATGAGAATACAAGACCTATATTAGATTCAGTGAAGAGAGACCTACTTACACGATGGTGTGATACTAATCAGAGAAAGCACTTTAAAAATCATAATCCACCACACATTTTAAATATAATTATTACTTTGTCAATGTAATGCTTCCTTGGTTTTCCAGGTCATCTTTACAATATATTCATTCATTGCTCCCCTCTTTCCACACACTGCCAACAGCCTCCTACCCCCACCCCCAGCCCAATTTATTTTTCTTTAAATTAGGAACAAAATATGGGCTAGGCACTATCCAAAGCATGGCATGAGAAAGTCATAAAGTCCAACTGGAAATATAAGACATGTTTGTACATAAGCATATTTGAGTATATAATATATGCTATGTGGAAATGGTTAATTATTTAAATTAACTTCTCAATTAACTTTCATGTGATAGACAGTTTTCTTAGCAAATTCATTTGAACATCTTTTCACTCTAGTAGTTTAGAAATCAGCCAAACTTTACTTAATCACAGCCACCAAATACCTAGAAAAAATTTCTACTAGCCTCTGAGAAGGCGATGGCAGGAATTGTGTCATTTGGGTAGCCCAGCCCCAATGTTGGTGCCTAACAAATACTTGCTGACTTTAACTGAAATGTTGATCCAAAATAAATGTTAAATACAAATGCATGTCTATATTGGCTTCTATATATCTATTACATTTTTAATGTGCAGATATAAAACAACTTTCACTACTTAATAACTTTAGGCAAGTCATGGAACACCCAGATATTGTTGTTCTTACTGGTTACAAGGGGATAATACTCTCTGTTCTCCTTACCTTACCTGAAGATCAACTAAGTGGAAGATTTTTGAACCTTGGTGTGACCAACAGTTGTAAGAGTTGTGAGAATTGTCACTTACCCAGGCAGAAACACAGCATAAAATATTTTTCAACAGACCCATAGGCTTGCTATAACCTTTCACAAACTGTTATTTTATAGGTAAAGCCAGAATATAGTCAAAGGAGATACTTAACATATTCTCTCTCTATTTTGAAAAGCCAGCAGATCAAGAATCATAATATCTTCATAGATGATATAAAAACACTATTCTTTAATCTAAAAAAAGTAGGAAATGCATCTGATCATTGATGGCTGTCATCAATTGATCATTTAAGAAGAAAAAATTGGCCTTGAATGCTTTTTGTAACTATTTACTATCAACCTTTTAATCAGTATTTCTGAAACTCAGCACTATTGATATTTTGGACTATGCATTGTAAGTTATTGAGTAGAATCCCTGGCCTCCACGCACTAGATGCCAGTAGCATAACCCCCCGAGTTTTGACAACCCAAAAAGTTTTCAGACATTGCCAAGTGTCTTCTTGGGAGCAAAATCACCCCCATCTGAGAACCACTGCTTTAAATAATATGAACCAACACATTCATGTAGTATTTTGCAAATCTCTTTTAAATAGATCATATATATATATACATATAATTCCCCACAGGAACTAAGGATAAGAAAGTAAATGACTTGCACAACATCATACTGCTGGGAAGGAGGGAAACCAAGATTCAAGCTCAGTCTTCTGGTGTCTTGAATCGTGCTGTTTCCAATACTCACCCTGCCTCTGTGTATTATGTAATCTCAGGCAGAGACTTGAAATAGTTGTGGTGTCCTAACAGAAGGACCTACTTCCTGGGTCCTTACAGACTCATGAAGGGACATCTGGAAGGGAAAACTTGCCAGCCCTTTATTATCTCTTAATCATTCCATGTTTTATGCATTCTTTTCTATTAAGTAGACGGCGAGAGTCTGACTCCAATGAACCATGTTATTCTACTGGGTGATATTGAGGTGTTGAAGGTCACCATTACCACTTGGTCTGGGCCATGCCCCCTCTTTTGAACTAGCCTACTCCTAGGATTAGCTTGCTTTTCTCAGCTGTCGCTGCCATATGATTTCATCTAATGGGAGTTTTGTTCCCTTTGTGATCCTTGAGTCTACTTTTCAATCGATCTAAAACTAGGAGTTAGGATGTCCAACTCTTCCCACTTACCTGGGACTTTCCCAATTTTAGCACTGAAAGTTACTGAAAGGCCCTTCAGTCCAGGGATAGGATTTTATCCCCTGTGTGACTGATTGGTGTCTCAGAAATGTGGATAATTTAGGAGGTGAAAATAGAACCCTCAGGTTGGTATAGAACAGTCTATTCCCTAACATTATCCCAGAATGAAATCTAAGAAGGGACAATCATTTATATAAAAAATGCAAATAATTGCAGAAAACACATATACACACACACGAAAAACACAGAGTGAGCTTTTCACAGGAACCATAAGGTGATTCAGAAGACAGATAAGCCTGAATCATAATGACATGGCAATATATGAGTGGATGAGAGATTTGTTTAATGTGGATTCTAATTTAGAGTTAAAAGCACAAATATCTTCAAAAAACCCTGTAATAATAATAATTTTAAAAAACCATCCATACCCCCAGCTTATAGACAAGCAAATCAAGGCTCATTTGAGTAAGTTGTCTGAGGACATGCAGCCATTAAATGGCACAATAGGATTTGAACCAAGATTGGTTTGATGCTAATTTCTTTTCTCTTACCTCTCCCTTTTCCCTCCATACATTACTTGCAGAAATTTCCATTATCCTAAGATAATCGGCAGCTATTGAGCCCTTTAAATTCCTCTGAGGAGGAAAAAAAAACAGTCATTAATAGGTTTTCTGCTTAATTCAATTCACATTCAATTCAATTAATATTTATTGAGGATCTTCAGAGGACTTGAAACTGCATGGTATTCTTAAAGAGAAGTTTGCACATTTTAATCCTCCTGGTGTGAAAAACTTTGAAGATTTCTTTTTCTCCTTGCTTTTGAGAGACTCTCATTGCCTCAGAACATATCCAAGTACATTCAAGGGCAAAAGGGCTTCCTTTCAGTTATCTAAATACTTAGATATTTTATGGTGTTGCCATTAATGCACTAGTAATGCATTCAGCACTAATAGTTACAGACAAAAGTGAGACATGCTCAGAGCAACACCTACTGAGAAACCAGCTGTACTCTGGGCACTATGGCTTCTGTTTTCAGGAAGCCTAGAGTCTAACAAGGACAGTGGGACTATTAGTGACTTGAATACAAGCTTGAAAATTCCTCTTTATTAGTCATCCTTATTCAAATTTCCAAGAATCTTTGGAGCACAAGAGAAACAAAGGCTCTGGATTCTAATTTCCATGATTTTCAAAACTGGGCCTTTCTCATCCATTTCTTTATTTATTGCTTCACTCACTTAAAAAAATACAACTTAGGGAAGCGGACGTGGCTCAAGCAATTGGGCTCCTGTCTACCATATGGGAGGTCCTGGGTTCGTTTCCCGGGGCTGCCTGGTGAAGGCAAGCTGGCCCACACAGCAAGTTGGCCCACACGGAGAGTTGACACAACAAAAAGAGACAAAGAGGAGAGACAATGAGAGACACAACAAACTAGGGAGCTGAGGTGACTCAAGCAATTGAGTGGCTCTCTTCCACATCGAAGGTCCCAGGATCGGTTCCCGGTGCCTCCTAAAGAGAAGATGAGAAGAGAAGATAAGCAGATGCAGAGAACCTACACCAAATGGACACAGAGAACAAGACAGTGAGCACAAAAACAAGGCGGGGGTGGGTGGGGCGGGAATAAATAAATAAAATAAATCTTAAAAAAAATACAATTGAGCTAGGGACAGAGGATGCCATGATGAATATGACATGGTCTTTGCTTTAATGGAGTAGACAATCTGGTGAGGCAGATGAAGAAATAAATGTGTGGAAACAGGGGAGATAGTGTGATAGGTGGTTTGATAAGGGTGTGGCCAGGACACAGAGGAAACACCTAACCTGGATTAGTATCATCACCTGTAGAGGTGATGTCCATGACAGCTTATTTATAGCTGAAGGATAAATAGGAATTAGCTGGAGTGGGAGTGGAAGGGTTGTGGAGATGGAGCATGATCAGGTTGAGGGACCAATACATACCAACTTACAAAGTCAAGGGAAAATTATGCCACTTAGCAGAAACAGCAGAAATTTATAGTGAGTGGAGAACAAAGTATAGAAAACAGAGCAGCAAAGGGAGGCTGAAGAGGTACACAAGGACTAGAATGTGAAAGTCTTGTTTTACATGTTAATGGGGTCATACCTAAAAACAGAGCTGCTGAAAAGTTTTACATAAAGGTTTGACTGATAGCATTGGTTTTGAAAAAGATCCCCCTTGCTACACGGTGGAAGATGGAGTGGGAAGAGACAACCTAGAAGCAGAGTATCCAATTCAGATGAGAAGTGAGAGTGCCTTGGACCAGGATAATGTCAGGGGAATGGAAATAAAGAGGAGATGAAAAAAATATGGTTGGGGAAAGTGCCCTGGACCAGGGCAAAGTTGGCAGGATGGAATGAAAAGGGCAAATATAAAAGTATTTCATTTGAGGAAAAGAACCATTTTTTAGACCAGGAAATTGAGCTCAATAGACAAAAACTGTTGTGTCATGCATAGACCTCCTAGGAGCGTTGCCGTGTAAAACTTGGTTAAGTGCAGAGGTTTTAGAGATAGACAAGGAGTCAATCCTAGCTTGGACACGTGACTAAATGTGTGACCTAGGGTGAGTCACTGCAACTCCATGTGCCTGAGTTTTCTCATATGTAAAATTAGGATAATAATGTAACGACCTCATAGTGCTATGCAGGACTAAATGGGCCTCTATATACAGCGCTTAGCCCAGTACCTGGCACATACACACTGTTCAGTAAATAACAGCTATCATCATCATCATATCATCATCATCATATCTTTTTCTTGTTTTACTCTAAGTTGGCTCCCAATATCTGGAGGTGTGTGGTGATGGGGGTGGTTGTAGTTTATTTCCATTCTATAGATAAAGAACTGGGGAAAGAGATTGGCTGGATTCCCTAATGTCTAGAGTTGGGCTATTTTCATACTGCACACAATAGCTGAGCTATTTTGAATCCAGTTTATGTTTCTTTCACCTCGCTGTTCCTCCTGTCCCAGTGGAGCCAACTTCTCCACCTGGGTGGGGCCTCCACTGGGACTTTTAGGAAGTATTTTCTTATATATAAGTGAAAAAAAAAATTTGTGTTGGACAATTATGGCTCACCTGGGCAAGACCCAACCTGTCCTCTTTGAATTTGGTTTTAGTTTTAGCTAAAGGCAGAGTGAAGATAGTGCCCAGGAGGACGTGAATGATGTCATGTTACTGGGAAGATGCATGAATAACTCCTCTGGGTGACTTCATTTTGACCTGAGTCAAAATGAAATCATGATGAGGAAAGCAGGGCATGGGGAGGCCGGACTCTTCCCCATCCTGCCTCCTAAACCCCAGGAACGACAAGGTTTTCTAAGGATCCTCCCTGTATTTCTGCCATTACAATATCCTGAGATGGTGGAAGAGAATGAATTGGAGTACATCAGCCCTGGGAAGACTCTAATAGACCATGTCATTCAGTGACCCTCCTCTCTTTTCAGACATGGAACCAGAGGTCCAAAGAGCAGATGAGACTTACTCAAGGCCTCACATCAATTACATGATAAAACTGAAACAAGTTGCTTCCTCCTTGAATAACAATGACTAATTGCACTGGCCATTTTCCAGCATCCCATAGCAGTTCATCTGAATCTCTATTACAGTGTGTGTCTTTCCTACTGTCTACATAGGCATGCGTTTTCTTCTTACCACTAGCCTGGTAAATCCTTGGAGGATGAAGCTGACTCTTTTTCATCTCTGCATTGCACATAGCCCCGTACATAAAACTTTGCACCTGGCAGATCTCTAGAATTAGTTATTATTAATAATGGGGACTAGCTGTGCCACTTGAGCACTGGCTGCCGGCTGAAGTCCACTTTAGAAGGGATAACACCTGAAAGTATGCCTAGGTAGCAGATGCAGGAGCTTCCTGTAATCATGTGGCCTACACTATTTCAGAAGCCTTGTTGGGATTTTAGGGAACCTCGCAAGTTCTGAACCAACCAAGAGTCACTTGAAGAGCTGGGCAGATGGAGAGCAAAAAGCTGGCTTTCCTACTGAAAGAGCTGTTTGAGAATGTGCAATGGGCTTCTTCCAGAATTAGAGGTACCCACCTGGCCACAGGCAGCATTGGACAACCCCAGGCCTTCTGGCATGACCAGTGCCTTACCACTTAGCTTATTGCATAGTAGAGGGAAAACACAAAGCACAGGTTCTCTACAGGCAGAAAAATTCCGAAGAAGAAAAGAATGGTGCTGAGCTACAAATACCCAATAACTAATAGCCCCAATTAGTTAAGTGAGGGGCAGAGAGAACCCGGGAATGTTTGCTAATATACATACCCCCACAGGGAAGCATACAACCTCCCTCCAACAATACTCTCAACTACCATAGGAAATAGGTGCTATTAATTTGCCCTTTTTACAAATGAGAACACTGATACTGAGAATAAGGGGCTTGTTCTAGCATGTGGTGAGCAGCAGGGCCAGGATTTGAAACTGAAACTCAGGGTTGCAGGTCTAAACAATGTGCTATATTACATCACTTCCTCTTCCTCTAAGAGGATCGTTCCAATTTCCTTTGTCAGTTAAAAGCAAATTCTTTAAAAGGATGCTGATTTATTAACTCACTGCACTATCCGTGGAGTCATTTTGCTGGTATTTAAATAGAGATTGATGAGGGCAGTGTATTTGGCTAGGCTCTGCTGTTTGAGTGCAGGTTTTATTTTTATGGCTGAGGAGGGATAGAGAATGCAATTTGTGAGAGTGAGGGAAAATGACCAGGTCAGCAAAGGTGGACAGTGCTGCCCTGGAGGGCGAGCACCCTTACTGTGCGCCACCAAAGCAGATGGGCTGGGTGAAAACCCTTCCACTCAAATTCTTCTCCCACTGGCCATGGGCTCACCTTAAAATTAAAACTGCTGCTTCGAGCAGAAAGAATAGTAGAAAGTAATATCTTTCTGATAGCTTAGGGGTCAGGAGTCATAACTAAACTGATGCACCTGATTTTTTCTTTACTTTTCTGAAAATATCACTTGCCCATGTGAGGGCAGGCACACGAGGACCTCTGTTCTGTGTTCCTGTCAAACAGGATTATATCTGACAGGGCATAAAATAATAAAATTAAAGCTGGAAGGAGCTGAGCATATGGCACCTTCCATCATAAGGCTCGTGGGACCCTGAGAAATTCACTTCACTGCTTGGAGACTCTCTTTCCTCGATGATAAAATCAGTTCATTTCTGCCTTAACCACTCCCATTAGAAAGAGGGTTTACAAAATAGTGGGTTAAACTCTAGAGCAGAACAGCATTAAAAGAACAGACCTTAGAGGTGAATAGATTTGGTTTTAACTCCTGACCATACCGCTTGGTGGTGGTTTGAACTTGGGTTGTCTCAGAGCCTCTGGGAACCTCAGATTCCCCATATGGAAAATATGGATGATAATAATTATGTTCTTGCTTCTTCTGGTGATTCGTAAAAACAACGTAAATAAAACACTTGGTTCAGTGCTTGCCATAATAAATGCTTGCTAAATTATAATATTAGATAATATTATCACCTGGCTTCTAGGTTAAATGGAGAGTATTTACGGCAAAGTGGCCTTATAAAACTCATTTTTAAAAGCATTTTAGAGATATTTAAAAGGAAATATCCCATTTTAAATGATATTCCTTCTATGAGGACCCAGGGAAGAAATTTCTCTTGGCATTAAAGCCAGCAAATAAATGTTTCCTCTTGAGGAGTTTTGTAACTTGATGCATGTCCCTCTTTTTTGTGAATGCTAAGAAGCTCAAATTTAAGTAGGACAATAAAGTAATACTTTTGTAAATATCCTTCAGTATAAGGGTTTACTCTACAGATGAGAATACTGAGGCCCCAAATAATTTACTTTATTTACTTGACACAATTTATCCTTCCCTCAAATTAGAAATTCTTGTTTCTCAACAATCTATTGTTCTGAAAACTCTTTCTCACTCTTTTTTTTTCTGTTTTCTTTGCCCTCTGAAGGCCTTTTACACTCCACATTTTTTGCATGCTATACTTGCAATGTGATCATTTAATTTTCCCAGAAATGATCAGAAACAGGATTTATTATTATCTTCACTTTACAGAGAAGGAAACTGAGGCTTGGAACACTTTGCATTTTGTGACATACTAGTCTTCAACCCACTCTTCTCACTATATCTATTTCTTGGTCTTATGTATTTGTGTGGTTTGAACAATAACCAACACTACCAAATTTCTACCTAGAGCCCTGAAGTGCATCTTTAACTCTGTGATTTCCAAATGACTACTAGACATCCTACAGACACCCTAAATTCAACATGCTGAAAATCAAACAATATTCCTCAACCAGAAACCATTCCTTTTTCTGTACACTTGATCTTGCCTAACAGAATTCAGTGTTAAAACAATCTTTCTGAGCATTCGTTACATTCCTGGAACTGTGCTATGTGTGTCATTTAATCCTCATAGTGATTCTGAAAGATAAGTTTTACTATTATCTCTAGGTTAGAAGTATACCATTTTGCCCAAGGCTACTGATCACGTCTGAGTATTGAGAAAAGATGCTGAAACATACTAGCCCTTTCCCAAGTCATGTGAGCTGGAAACTACCTTTTAGTCCTCCTTCTTCCTCCCCTGTCACATCCAATAGTGAATCCAGGCCTGGCAATTCCTCTTCTTAAACCCAAGATTCTCAAACTTGGGTACACATTGGAATCACCTGGGGAACTTTACAAAGCATTGATGCCTAGCCCTTCCTCAGAAATTCTGATATAATTGGTTTGTGTTGAGTTTTGGGCATCCGAGTTTTAAAAAACTCTTCAGGTGATTTAAATGCACACATTGAAGAACAAGTTTAAGAATGTTTTCTGATCAAGGGATATTAAGTTTGGTTTTCAACATGTTGAATGTAGAGTGTCTAGTAGTCACCTGGAAATCACACTTTGTAGTTCAAGAGGTCGTTTGGGGCTGTAGGTACCAGTCTAGCAGTGTTGGCTACTGTTCAAACCTGGGAGAGTATAGTGAGAGAAGAGTGACTTTAACTCTCAAGTATGTGTACCTGCCCCTTCATTCCCACTTTCTCTTTCCTAGTTTTGGTTTCATCATCTCTTCCAGATGTTGCAATGTGCCTAAACCAGCATCTACCCCTTTACTTTTTGCCCCTTAGTCTCCATCCCCTTTGATGACCATCGAAGTGATTTTAATGAAGCATAGATCTGATCAGGCTACTCCCTATATTAAAACTGGAAATAGCATTCTACCTCCTTTAAGTGAAGTACCAGATCCACTTCCCTCTCCTCCTTACTGTATCCACTAAGCTCTTTCCCCTGAGTAGGTCCCACACTTCCAAGCCTCCATCTTTTGTTCCTGTTATGCCTGGAATATACTGCCCTCACTTAGTAAAGTCTTACCCTTCCTCCTCACTCCATCTCACTCTGCTCCAGCCCCACTGGCCTCTTTGCTATTTCCATAGCATGTAGACAAGTAACTAACTACTTCATAGCTTGCACTTCAGCTCTTCCCTCTGCCTGGAATTCTGTCTTCCAGACATCTACATAGCTGATTCCCCCACCTCACTCTGAGCAAGATGAGAAGCTCTTGAAGATTCTGGGTATAGAAGAACATGATCTCACTTAGGTTTGCCAGCATTATTCTGGCCATTGAGTCGAAAATAGGCTGTATGGGGCAAATGAGGAGGAAGGGAGACCAAGCAGTAATCCAGTGAGGGAAGATGGAGGCTCGCACCACGCTGGTAGCAATGGAGATGGTGAGGAGTCACTGGGTCGAGAATGTATTCTGAAGGTAATGCAAGCCAGAATTTGCTATCAGAATGGGTGTGGGGTGTGAGTAAAAGAAAAGTTCTTTTTGTTGTCGTTTTTTTTTTTTTGTTTTTTTTTAATTCTGTGCCACTGGAAAAATTGAGCTGCCATGAACTGAGATCAGGGAGTTCATCAGATGAGCAGATTTGATACAGAAAGATGAGGAATTTAATTTTAAAAATAATAAGTTTGAGTCATCCAGGTAGAGATACAAAGTATTCTGTTTTTACATGAATTTGAAGTTCAGAGTGGTCCAGAATGGAAGGCAAAAAGATCTGTGGTGTACAGATGGCACTTGAAGAAATGGAAGGGAATGAGATCACAAAGGGAGTGAATGCAGATAGAAAAAAGAGGACATCTGAGCACTGAGCCATGACATACTCCAATATCAAGAGGTCAGGGAGATGAACAGGAGCCAGCTAAGGAGACACAGAGCTGCCAGTAAGGAACCAAGAAGTCCATGCGTGTGTATGATTTCTTGGAAGTCAAGTGAGAAGACACTTTCAAGGAGAAGAGGGTGGTGAACAATAGTAGATGCTGCTAATAGGTGAACCCAGATGAAGACTGAGGATTGACTATTGATTGGGTGCCATTGATAAACTTGATAAGAACAAATTTGGTGGATATGTGGAGGCAAAGCTTAACTGGGGAATGGTAGAGAGAAAATAGGTGGAGAGCTATTCAGCAGCCTTGTGACTTTGCAAAAGTCACAGAACTCTGGATTCTGCCCTCCTTCCCGTGTTCTTTCTTTCTTTCCTCCTTCCCTCCCTTCCTTCTTTCCTTGATTGGTTAAGTTGGATAATGATATCTATTTCATGAGGACTTTATGAGCTCATGTATGTAAAAAATGGTATTATGTGACATGTTCTCTATAAAAAAATAGTACCTTCCTGCCCGTCCAGGATCTATGCATTGTGCCCTCAATGGCTGGGATAAGATCTTCAGAATAATACCCACTGATGGGGATGAATGAAGTCCACAATTCCCCTTTTGGACCAGGTGCTTCATTATTTGTTTGGAGCAAACAGGAAAGCATTCTTGTTAAAGGTAAGGGCGGAATGCTGGAGGCCACCACAGTCTTTTCAGGAAAGAACATTTTTGGCTCAGAACTCCATGGAGCTTCTGACTGTAAGTAAAAATTGCAGTGGCTTTTGCTTGGAAGTGGGGCTAGGCGGTCTGAGAGTAAGTGCACTCTGTCCAGGGTAGCCTCCTGCGGAAATGATTTCCGGAGCAGAGTGCCAAAGTGCTTTCGTAAATGACTCTGGCTCACCCCTTTTCCTATCTCCTGCCCTGTATATGCAACATTTATAAAAATAAACATCTGCAGGAGGCATTTGGGAGAAGTCCAATGTGGAGCACCCAGCAAAGGAAACAAATATACGAGAACTTAGAACTCCCAAGAAGAATGTTTTCAGAGGTAGGAACAGAGGGACCAGAGGGTGTTAGGGAGAATGGTGGAAGGAGAGGAGTGAATGAGTTTCAGACTTTAAATACATCTGCTCTGGGCTTCTCGCATTCACTCTCTTATAATCTCACCCCTCATGCTTTAGAATGCTTGATCCTTGATGGAAGGATTTGGACTATTTATCCAGAAATGACACATTTATCAAGCACCTACTTGGTTCCAGGAACTCTGCTTCTACAGCCACATCTACCATGCATTCATTTTTCCACAATTAAATAAGCATTCCTAAAGCTTGAAATATTAAAATTACATTTTCTCCAGTTGGCTCAGCTCAAAAATCAACTCCTCATAGCGGCCTTCTCTAAATTCCTACTGCAAGCAGAGCTAGGCTCTTCCTCCACCGTCTTTCATGGCTCTTCAGACTTCTCTCACTTAGAGCTCTAGAATGGAAGCTCCCTGAGGGCAGGACTTTGTTTTGCTCACCTTTGTGCACCACTGTCTATAACAGTGCCTGACACATAGTAGGTATCCAATTGATATGAACAGCTGATTAGTACCCATTTCATGGTCATTTTAGTGACTTATTTTATGTCTGGCTCCACTGCCAGACTGTGAACTCATTCATGGCAGACACGGTACCATTTTCTTTTTTATTTCTCCATTTCTTGGCATATAAAAGGTACTCAGTAAATGTTAATGGGATGAACACATAACCAAACTTCCCGTATTTTTCATGAGTAATTTTTCAGTTGCTTTTCACTTTATTTAATAAAATCTGCCATTTTATTATACAAAATATGCAATTTAGCTGAGAACAATTGAAAAGAGTCCCATAAAAAATGAGGGAGATATAACCACCACACTCATCATTATCATCAACAAGGGCTTGGTGCTATATTCACCAATTCGCAAGTATTCACTGAACATCTACATTCTGCTCAACCCATGAAACACTAGAGAGAGAATGGAAATCAAGCTTTGCACTCAAAGCTTTAAGTTGAAGGCTAGTGCCAAGATGAAAGTACTTAAAGGCGGCTGCAGAAGAACATAGCATGGGCCAGACGGATGTCACCAGAGAAAACTCCCAGTGGAAGGACCCCTAAAACTAATGGATGAGTTGGAATAAATCATGTAGTCAAGTGACAAGAAGCCTGGAATTTGGCAAGAGGTAGAGAAAGAGGGGGAGGCAGCATTTATTACAGCATATAAGTGATAAATAGAAAGAATATTCAGGAAAATAAAAGAAGTTCAAAATAGCCAAAAAGGACATGGCAGGTAGGCAGGGATATCAGGCAGATAAAGCACAGGGTTAAGGAAGGCAGGGGCATCATGTCAAGTTGAGCCCTGTTATTCATGAGGTGTTCACACTTTTATCCATTTTCTTTCCTCAACCCTGATTCGTTTATTTTCTCACTTTGATCAGCATAAAAACATAGAGGCATTAATAATATAGGTACATCACTGGAAAGACCAGTAAACTGATGTGCAGAGAACTCAAGTCAGTTGAAAAATATCTGGTTGGTACAAGAACTGGACCCAAATCCTAAATTTCCACACTCCCAAATCCAAACCACTGCACTTGAAACGGAAACTAGATAACATCTCCCACACCAATTAAAATTCATTGGTAGATGGCTGGGGTCACTGTTTTCAGAAGGATTCTGTGTATCCACCCATGCTCCGTAGGAAAGAGAGCTGGGCTTGAGTCATGCCCGTCTGCTCATGAGAGTGAGGGGACAAGGGCAGTCCCACCTGTCATGTATCAGGCATTTCCTGCAATCCCATGTTGTGCAATTTCTCGGTTACACCACACAGACTTGTATTTCTTGGTGAATTCTTCCTAGATGATTATGATTCTTCAAACATTTACCCCTTGTCCTTGTTTGAACACTTTCCTCACCATGACACATTCCAGAGAGCTGATAGAGACTTTCCTAGAAATCCAGAAGACTGCTAGCATGGGCCAGTTGGATTGGCGATTGTGAAATTCTCCAAATTCAAAAGTGGTTCATTTGAGCCAAGCTAACCAGAGTGAACTCTTACTGCTCCCCAACACTCCCCAGTTTTATGAAATCAAGTGAATTTGGGTGGAGCCACCTACAAGTCTTAATAGTGATTACTGCCTTGGGATAACTGCTTGTTCATTGCCATGGGAAACATTTTAATTAACCAAGCTTTGGATACTGAAAGGTTTATATAAGCCAAGGCTCAACCCTTCTATAGTGCTATGGGTACTTCCATTTAGGTACTTATGATGTATTTCCTTGTTAGTAACTAGGGTAGCACATTTTATTTAGTTGGCATTCAGTAAATATTTACTGAATGAATGAAGGCAGGGAATAATTGATGCAATAAATGGGTTAATAAATGAGGGCAAAAATTAATGATGCTCATCTAGAGCTGATTAAGTGTTCTGAGGAAAGGAACAATGTAGTTTTCATCTTTATGCTGCTATGGAACCTAGCATAGTATCTGATACATAATGGTTTCTCAGTAAATGTATATAGTTTAATTGGACCCTTATCTCTCCTAGTAGAATGTCCCTATATACTATGCACTATATTCCATTTCACAGATATAAATTCTCCAGAGAGCCTACCACAGTACCTAGTGGTCATCAGTTAGATTAGATTAAGGAATGCGTATTTTATATCATCTTCAGGATTTGTGTTTCTCCAAAAGTGGTTGATGGAACATTTGTATCAGAATATTAGAATAAGGCAGGAATAACTTGCCCAGACCAGGAATGAACATTTTAAACAAAATTCTTGGGTGATTCTGATGCAAAGAAGTTAGAGAGTGACCTTCTAAACCAAGAGCTACTTGAGGGCATGAACTTGATTTGAATCCCTCAAATATGATGCAACAGAACGCCCAGCACAAAGTGAGTCTTACTTTTTGGATGCAGGAGCTTTCAGGGAATGTTTCTTTCAGGTTATGATGACTCTCAAACTGGTATTGGTTCAAACCAAGCTAGTCAAGGAAACTGAGATGACCTGAGATAAAGGGTGACACTTTATACTACAGCCATTTTCTCCAAGGTGCTTCAGAAAGGTAAGAAAGGTAAGCAAGAGTGCCTTAAAACTTTGAAGTATTATGCGTTGCCAAGCCTCCATACTATTTGAGACTGTATTTAAGGGTGTGCTTGTAGTGTCATCATCACAAATGTCTGAACCCAAACTACTACCTAAGAAGTTGATTTTATTTAGATTCCTTGGAAACAGAGCCTGGTACAGAGATTTGTGTGTTGGAAGTTTCTTGGGGAGCACTTTCAAAAGATACAGCTATAGGGGACTGAATGTGATAGGACTGGGCAGAAGGAGAAGATGGGCTGTGATGCAGTGACAACAAAGGCCTCAACTGACCCATGGAGAGCTCTGCAGCTAGGATGGCCCTTCAGGGCTGTCAAGAGGCCCAGCTATTGAACTGAGCTGCCCCTGGGGAGGGATGTGACCTTGGGGTAGGCAGCTCCCTTCAGCTGCGGACAATTTCCAGAGTGGCCAGTGATGCCAGCATCTAGGCAAATGAACCCTCATTCCTGAAGGAGGGTATCTGCATGGCACAGCACAGCATCCACTGCACAAATTATCTACAACAATCATCTCTACAGAATTTATAGTTTGAAGATGGTACACTGTGTTGTAGTAAATCATAGGCTTTTGGGTCAGGAAAAACTGGGTTTGAATCATGCCTCTTCCTTTTACCAGCTGTGTAGTCTGCATAAGTCACTTAATTTTTTTTTGAACTTCAGATTTTCATTTATCAAATGGTGTTTGACAATGCCTGACTCCCAGGAGATAATATATACAAAGTACCAATGTCTTCTCACCTTTTACTCTTAGAGCATATTTAGCAACAAGTTAACATTTATTCATTCATTCATCAAACATATTTTGGTTGGTTTGGCTTATTAAATATCTGTAAAAATAAATGACCTGGGGACAGGTACAGTTGCATCCCCTGAGCTCTTTTTCCAAAATGATGTCTTTAAAAAACTTGTAAAGGCAATTATTGACAGGTTTTACAAATATAAATGAAAAGTAATTGGAGGATGCCATATTAAATAAATAATCATTTATTTAACAAATCATTACTGAGTGTCTATACTATACCAGGTTTGTTCTGGGTGATTGGGATTCATCAATGAACACAGTAGATGGAGATTCCGTTTCTTTCAGGGGGAGCTGAAATATAAACAATTTAAAAAAATACATAAATAAATTTGTTGGAAATTGATATATAGTATGGGAGAATCACAAGTAGAGTAGAATAAGGCAGATCTGGAGGACTTAAGGGAAAATAGATGCAAGTTGCATTTTAAAATGGGATGGTCAGGGTGAGCCTCTTTGAGAATATGGCATTTGAAAGAGAGTTGAAGAAGGTGTGGAGGTCAGCTTAGAGCAAAAGCATTCTAAGCAGTGATCACAGCCAGTGCAAAGGTCCTGAGGCAGAAGACTGTCGTATTTGAGGAATAGTGAGGAGGATTGAAATATCATTAGTTATCTTGTGAGACAAATGGAGAAGGTAGTCAGAGCATGACACCTTGACTGTTCTAACTTCTACACCAACCCACAATGTAGGGACTACCTTCTCTAAATTCCTCCCTGGGCTTCTGTTCTCTTGAAGTAGCCCATGCTATTTTATGTCCCTCTTCATTTTCCAACTCCCCATGCAGAACAGCAAACTACACATACCATGGCATTTTATTCCAGCAGTCATCTTTTTTATAGAAACCACATTAGTTGATTCAGTCTGGAAAAAACCACCAGGATAGAATAAAAATATACATGCACAAATTCTAAGTTTCAAACAAGCCTGGAAGTAACATTCCAAATGAACTTCCTCGAGAAAGCTCAGGGTAGGTTCTCATCTTGTTTCAGAATGTCAATGGAAGTTGTTTCCACAACTTGAATGTTTCATCCTACAGAGGAATTTACAAAATGGAAAGAAAATAAGGAATCATTCATGATATAAACAACAGCTTTGCATCTCAGACTTACTCTTCCTCCATGTTCTGGATTTAAAAATTTGGTAAATGTACTTCCACAGGGTGATTCCCATTGTTTGAATTCATATTTTTAACTCAGCTCTAATATCCTGAAAGGATTCAGTGGTGGGTCTCAGAAGCTTATAGACAAAACTGTGACAAATTTTAATTGACATACTTGATTTTCATATCTTCTGTGATCTCATTCCTGAGTGTTTACGCAAAAGGAAAATTCTGGTTCCTTTCCTCATGTGCAGGAGTTGCTACATAACATCAGTCCCCAAAAGACAGAATTTCATAATCTGGGCCTTTGTTCATGATTGCTTGACACATTTAATGATCTTCAGGTTCTTCTGAAACGTTGGAATGATGCTACAGTATTTCTGATTAATTACTCAAAGCACATTTTCACTCGATCTTTTTTTAACCAGTGATTAAATGGTAGCTTTGACTGCTACCAGAAATTGTGATTTTTTTGTCCAAGGCACTTCAAATCCCTTAAACTCTTTCCTAATCTGTAAGTAATTGTCCTGTACCTAGAACAGGAAGACAAAGATTTGACTCCTGGCTCTTCTACTTATTAACTGTGTGACCTGAGGCAAGATATTTAAACTTTCTGTGCTACAATGTCTTCATCTGACTAAACTATCCCATAATATATTAGGGGAATGCATCTGTGGAGCTTTGCAGATTAGCTGTGAAGTGATGTTCAATTGAAAGAGGCATTGCTATCTATTTCTGGTGATCATTGAGGCCTGCTTCCCACTGTAAGACTCTGCCTCTAAAGCAGTTACTTAAATTTCTCTAACCCATTAAAAAAAAGGAAAAGGTACTCACATAAGCATTTTCTTACTCTGCTCATGTAATGCATGTTTCCTCTTGTGGGGTCCACCCCTCTGAGGCCTGAATCTCTGTGTTACAGTTCTTGAGCCATCATCCTGCTCTGCACTGGGAGAATCACTGTATGTTAATAATTAAGAATTCAGCTTCCAAGGCCAGAGAGATTCCTGACTCAGTCTCTCTAGCTGTGTGACCTTGGGCAAATTCCTTAACTTCTCTAAAACCAAATTTCCTCTTCTGCAAAGTAGGAATAATTAGAGTACCTATCAAATAGGGCATTGATTAGATTTAATGAAATAATGCATTTCATTATTTTAGCCTAGTGACTGGCACCTAGCAAGTGCTTAAAGCTGATTATTACTATCATTATAGTTATTATTTTATTTATTATTATATAATTCTACTTTTAAAGTTAGGCTTTTAAAATGGCTTTCTGGGTTGTACTAGGTCACAGTGGTTAACATGACTCTCATAGTGTTAATATATTTTACTTGTAGATGATCTCTCTTTTTTTTTAAAGAAATCCATTCCATTGCGTTATTCTGATTTGTGTGTTATAAAGGGGGGAGCAGAGGCGGATGGGGGAACTGAACTATCTGGCTTAACTAAGAATCCATTGTAATTAAGGTGCTGCACTAAGAATAGAATCGAGGTATTTGAACGCTAATCAATATATACTTAACAAGAGAAGCCTTTCAAGTGGGAGCTAACAGGATTCTCTGCCAGCAACTCTTCTACACCCGTACACTGCTCACCCGTACACTGCTCACCCCCATCTCACTTACAGCACACACACGTAGAAACCACCAGAAACGTCTAGATCCAGGCTGCTTTTACTCTCTGTGCTGCTTCCAGTTCGCTACACCCTCATTACAACCTGATGCTTTTTTCCCCCTAAATGTTAAAAACAACAACAATCAAACTAACAGACAAACAAAACACTGTGAGGTTTATTTAGGTATGTCCTGACAATACAGAACCTCATGGAGCTTGTAGTCTTACGGACTTCTCTTTTGAATTTCTGCTCTGATATTTACATTAACTGTGTGACCTTAAGAAGATTCTTTACATCTCTTAACATCTTTTCCTCAAATTCAATGTGAAGCTTAAATAAGACAACTGAAACTACTGCTTCTTGAGTACTTACCTGTACCTACCAGGCAAGGTGAGAGGAACAAAGAAATATATAGGTGGGATCTACTCTTAGGAGATACATGTTGATTGTGGGGGAACTATTTATTACCACAAGTAAATGGCAATATAAGAGATACAAACATTAAATGGTTAGTTTCATTTTATAGGAATTTAGAGCAGGATAGATAATTTGGATACAAGTTGCAAATCTGCCTTCAGGCAGTTAATAGGTACATTATCACTTTGCCTTCCCCACCTCAGTTTCTGTATCTGTAAAATGGGGGAAGTAAAACCTATCCACAAGAGAGTTGTGGGATGAATAAATGAGATGTGTATATAAAGCATGCTGCACTTTTTTTGGTGGTTGTTTTGTAAATGATATCTGTTTATGTATTATTGTTGTTAGCAGCAGTAGTATGATTATGGCTATCTGTTACTGAAGGGAGTGGGACAGGAGAAGATACAGGGCCTTTTAGGAATTAGAATCAACCTGAGCAAATATGTCTGGTTTGGAACCCAAGATGTAATAGGAGAGCAATGAATATACATGTAAGCTGGCAACACTTTATAAATGGAAGGATTAGAATCATTGGAATCATCCTGGAATCCTCTTCTCCTCCCCCAGAGGAGAGACTAAGGTACTTGGTAACCAGAAAAGAGTACGGGAAAGAAGACCAGCTTTGCAGTCTTTTTGAAATGTGAGTGCTCAAAGAAAGCATCTCTGAACGCTCCTTTGAAGTTTTCATAGGCCCTTTGCCTTGGTGTGGTAGCTGATGGGGTATAAAGTACTGCTTTTCTTTAAAAACAAAGGATAAAGTGGAATAGCATCCCAGATCATCAAAACAGAGCTTGGCAAATTTGTTCAATTCCTCCTGCATTTTTCATTTGGGGAAACGAGGCTCAGAGAGGGGAGCACCTTGAATGAACTCACACAGCCAGAAGGCATAAGAACTATGGTAGACGAGAGCCCTGGATATGTGGCTCCAACTCTAATGCTGGTTTTCCCCTATTGCAATGTTGTTGACCCCCACAGAGGTTTTTGAGAGTTACAAAAGAGTAGTACCTAAAGGATGCTTTAGAAGCTTGAGGCTTCTCAATTTAAAGCTGGGAATAATAAGGCTCATAGAGGAAATACGACTAGCCGCAGGTAGTAACAAATTAATGGTTGAATTAAAATTAGAATTCAAGTCTCTGTATCAGACAGCATCCTTTCTAGTGCCCACTACCATTCTGCAGAAAGTCCATGTGCTGGATAACTTTGGAGGAGCTCTCTGCTCCTCAAGGTTGTCTGAATATAGACCAGGAGTCAGGCTGCGAGTGCCTTATGCTTGCAGCTTGTAGTTGGCCAGGCCCAATGTTGGATCCATGTGGCTCCCAAATGGCAATTCCCATGAAATAGCTATCAAAAACCTAGTGGAAAGGAATGAGGTCTTTTATTAAATCTGTTTGAGGCTAGTTGCCTGCTGCCCTATCTTGGCCAGCTCAACTTTTCTTCATTCTCTTGGCTCTTAAACACAAGGTACAGGTGCTGAGCTTCAGAGTTCTAGGGGCTCTGGAACCCTGACCCCAGCGTGAGCAATCACCCAGGTGCTCTTTTAACCCAGAACGTGTATCAACTGAGTGTTCCTGGCCAGAGCTGCTGGGAGACACAAGCCATTCAGCTCCTTGGCCAGGTAGTAGTGCAAGAACCACAACAAACAGCAGCATCTGGAAACATGTAATCAGAATTGGCGCAATTGCAGGGGAAATGCAGCGCAGTCTATTAAATTATTTCTTAACCACTGCTCTGTCTTTAAAAGGGAAAAATAATAATCGCACACAATGTTTCATGTTTCAATTTTAAGAGAGGGTGGCTCAGTTTTTAACGTCAAACACATAGTTCAGAACAAGGCACGCAGTTGGGTTTGTAATTTATTTTCATGGGCGTACTTATTTATTTATGGCTTGCCGAGTTCCAAAAAGGATTTGAAGCAAAGGATTTATAATTCTTTCTTTTCCAAGTTCATTGAGTGGCTTATCATTGTGCTGGAAATTTGGGGAGAAGATCAAAGAAAAAGTGTGAACGTTATCCTCAAAGTCTTAATCATATGACACGAAGAGAAAATAGCAATAATGATGATGATTCACATGTTCACAATGCTATGGTTCATCAAGGTATTATCACATGTTGTCACCTATTCACATATTTTTAGGTGACACTGAGCAGATATGATTTCATCCCATTTATGCATAATTATACTGATATTTAGAGAGGAAAGATGGCCCACTCAGATTCATCTGGCTAATAGCTGATAGAATCAAACCTGGACTCTCAGAATGTTTGAATCCAAAATCAAGTCCTTGATTGACCAGTGTAGGTACTAAGATAGAATAGGGCGAGAGAGGCTGAGACAGTTTAGGAAGGCTTTACAAAGAGGTGATATATGGGCTAGATAGGAAAGATGAACAAAGACTTGGTAGAACTCAGAAAGACAAAGGTGTTGAAATGTGTTTCTGACCCAGTTTGCACATGCCCGTATCTACTTGGGGCTGAGTACCTCCTGAGACTAAGTCACTTGCCTTCCTGGTCAGAGCGGCTGCCCTCCTAATGCCCCAGCCTTCCCTTGTGGTTGGAAAGCCCAGCTCTTTCCTCTTCCCAGGGGATGAGGGCCTGGCTTTGGCCATGACCTCCATAGTGCCCACCACAGATAGAGCCACAGAAGCCCCCATCCTGCTGGGATCCATGGAACCTTTGACTTCACGGATGGGTAGGTTGATGCAACCCATCAGTGATGCCCAGGGGGAGGACTTTAGTTGATGGCAAACAGGAGATTGGGTGCTGGCAGACAAATTCCTTTCTCTGTCCTACATTTAACAGACTATTCTAAGATGCAGTGGTTCCACATGGCCTTTCTGGAGAGGTCCTGAATGACCAGGCAGCCAGCTGCGTTTTCTTGGGAAGCTGTGGCCAGCTTGGTAACACACTACTTTGTACTGGCCTTCCCTTCTTCCTGGCCTCATTTCCCCTTTTCATACATGCTTTCTTCCCCCAGGTTTTATTTCCCCATAAAAAATTCACACATAGATTTTGCCTTAAGCTTTGTTTGTAGAGAACTGAGCAAATTCACCAAGATAATGTTAGCAGCTAACACTTATAAGTCAACTAAGACAGTTCAGATACTTCTAAGTGCTTTAAAAATATGAGCTCATTCAATCATCACCAAAATCCTAAGACTGAGATACTATTATCACTCCCTTTTTATAGATAAGGAAACTGAGTCACAGAAAGGTTAAGCAATTAGCTCAAGGTCAAACAGCTAGTAAGTGGTGAACTAGGATTTACACCTATGGAGTCTGATTCCATAGCCCATTCTCTTAAATGCTTCACATTTTTTGCACTTAAAGGTAATTGATATGTTCTTCATAATGAATCTCTCCTCATGCTTTTTCTTATATATCAAAATGGCCATTTAAATGCACTTCTTTGTATTCTATATAAATATAAAGAGTCACATTTCTCAAGTTAGCTCCTGCTTCTGTGGACCAGGAAAATCAGAAATTTTTATAATCTCTCACTGTTACATACAGTCTGAATTTTCTCGACTGTTGTTTCTCCTTGTTATGAGGGATCCTTTTCTTATTTTAAAATTTTAAAAGTTATTGATATTTATTAAAGTATTGATATGATATCTTCCTCTTCCCAAAGAAGATAGCCTCCATAAAGGCAGAAACTCTGTCTTTTTGCTGGTCCTTTCATCACCTTTGTCTATCACAGTACCTCATACGTAATAAGCGTTCTCTCTCTAGCATTCTTTCCTATCTAGCCCATAAATATTTATTTTATAGTTAAAATAAAGGCCCTTATTACTAATATTAAGTAGCCTTTCCTGCTTTATGTACTGGGACATTATCATTTAACTTATATAACACATTTTATTTTTCTCTGAAATTCCAGGTAATTTTCTACTTCTATCCACCATCCCTCCAAAAATGTCTGCATAGCAATACAGTGCTTTCTTGAATCTACTTAATAGGGCTCTCTCCATCCCTTCACGGATACTATTCTCAAGGTTGCTCAGGTCTGCCTTGTTGCTAAACCCATGGGTCATTTCTCAGTCAACCAGTGGCATTTGACACAGTTGATCCCTCTTTTTCCTTGAAATACTTTCTCCACTTTTTCTAGAAAATCACACTTTCTTTGCTTTTCTTGCCCTTTCTACTTGTACTTTTTCAGTTTCCTTTGCTAGTTTTTTCTTGTTGGGTCCACTTACATTGAAAGGCCCAGGTCTCAGTTTCTCAGTCTTTGGACTTATTCTAATTCAGTCTCATTTAAAGAAAGTTCCTATTCCTTATGAATCTCAAATATATATATAATATATATATCAAATTATAAATATAGAAATTTCAAATATATATAATATATATCAAATATATATATATATAATATATATCAAATATATATATATAAGTCATATATATATCCCAGACTTGTTTCCTAGAAATTCAGGCTTGTTTATTCAAGCAACTGCCTGATCAATGGCTCCACATAAATGTCTAATCAGCAACCCAAACTTAACATTTCTCTTTATCCTGCCCACACAAAACCCACAAACAAATCTGCTCTCCTGCAGCTTTCCCCATCTCAGAAAACGACAATTCCAACTTGCTGCTTGCTAGAGTCATCTATGACTCCTTTAGCTTACCCTCCCTCCCATTCCCAATCCATCAACAAATGGAGAATCAAATCACTTCTGCTTCTACTGCTTTCATCCTGATCCAAGGTGCGTCACCTCCTGCCTGGACCATGGCAATTGCCTCCTACACTGTCACTCTGCTTCCTATTTGCAACTCAGCAGACCGAGAGGTCCTTTTAAACGATAAATCAGATGGCATCTCTCTTTACCTTAAAAACCTATAAAATGTTCCATCTCACCCAGAGTAGAAGCCAGTTCTTCCAGTGGCTACAAAGCCTTCTATGATCTCCCTCCCATGACTTTGATGACCCTTTCTTCCTCCGTTCCAGCTGTCTTGGCCTCAAGCACACTCTGCACAAGCTCACCTCAGGGCTTCTGTACTTGCCTTCCCTCTCCCTAGAGTGAACATTCCCCAGATACATGCTTAGCTTACTTTCCCATGTCCTCAAATCTTGGCTCAAATGAAGCCTTCTCAACAAGGGCTCACCCTGACCAGCGTATATAACATTTCTACCAAATGCTTTTCTCCCTTCTGTGCCTTACTTTTCTGTATACTACTTCTTTCCACTCAAAATGCTATATGTTTTACTTATTTATTTGTTTTATCGGCTGTATCCACCTTCTCATATTAAGCTCCATCAGTGTAGATCCTCTACCCCTGAATCCCATCCCCTATAACAGTACCTGGCACCTACATGGTATCTATAGAGATTTGTTGAACAAATGAGTGCTCTGGCTATTTGCCCTGTGATCATATTCCCTTTGGGATCTGTGCTTCTGGCCTGCTGAGATGATGGAAAGGGTATGTGTGGTAAATGTTCATCATTTGCCGTTTAGAATCCAAGCTGAAGCTACATCTGCCATCAGAATGGGGCCAGGAAGCTACAGCCCATCTCTGAAGCATTACCATGCCTCCCACCACCACAAGGAAGTGGCAGGACCTTTAGCACCAGCACAGCCCATGCTCACACAAGGCCCTGTATCTCACATTGGTCGCTCCCCTCAAGGAGCTTGCAGACTCATGAAGTAGGTAAGCCACTTCCAAGGAGCTGCCTTAGTGTGCAGACTATGATGAGTTATAGAATGGCATCCATGCATACAAAAGGAAGGGAGCAGCAGTTGGGAAAGGCTTCAATGTTTCTTTGAGCCATGGGTTAAAGTGGTATCTCAACATATTAAAGGTGAGATGGAAGTGGTTTTTCATGAGATAAATGCATGCACACATACATAAGGATTGTAACCGTGGGAAGATGGGCCCTGACAGGAAAGGATTCTGGAAGTCACAACTGAGCGTCAGACTTTATTCGGGTTCCGAGAGGCAGTGTTACAGGTGGGTCTCATGGTTAGTAGAGTCCTCACCTGCAGAGCCAGGCACTGGGCAACACCTTGTGAGAGGACCACACTTGAAAATTCAGCTTCTATTGGCTGGTCAGTGTCCCAGGAGCCTCTTCCAGACACTTTAAGGAAATCATGCAATCTTAGAGAAAAGGATACAGAAAATATCAAAATATCCTATTTCAAAGACGTGAACGGTTCTGTGTGGCTTTTGTACAGGTGCTGGCTAATGAAGAAGGCAGTGAGCAACCTTTTAAAATTATTTTGTTTGAATGACAACTGATGTGACTTCTTGTTCAGAGCAAGGGTTTCTTGTGTAAACGGCCTTCAATAATTGTTTATGCCCATCTGGGCTCTCATGTATCAGGTTATTTTATAGATCATCGCACATATCATTTATTTATCATTGCTCCTACCCTTTCAGTCTTTAAAAGTTGGGAAAGTTAACACAGATTCCACGAGACAAGCAATTCACACTATAAAAAAAAATTAGTGGCCCTGTTAGTGAGTTGATGCACTATCAGAAGCAGGATACACAGTTCATCAAAATTCAGCCTCAACCTGGGAATGGAAGACAAATGAATGCTGAATTAGAAGGCTAGAATTTTGAACACTACCCTGCTAATTTTTAGCTGTGTTAACTTAGTTAGACGCTCTTCTGAACCCCTCTCTGTAAAGCAGCGGTTACACCGAGGGTATACTATTAGGAAGATCAAATAAGATAGCAGATACTGAAGTACTTTGCAAATTATATATCACAGTTTGTGCATAAAGGGTGTGCTTTTGTGACTATTTTTACTAATGCATCAGTTCTTCCTGTCTCCTCTTTAATGTCCCTTTTAAGAAATGATGAATTTAATATAGACTCTAGTTTGAGTCCCCTATGGCCTTCCTCCCAGTGCTCAGTGCTGGGGGGCCCTTATGCCACCTGTAACCCTCAAAGAAAGAATATGAGATGAGGGAGATTTACAGAACCCACAACTGAGGTCTTCCTTCAGTGAAAACAATGGATGTATGCAGACTCATGCATTACTGAAGATTGCAAGGATATGACCCACGCAATCAACATGTTTTTTATTGCCCTGCGTCATCTTCTTCAAAGACAGAAAATAGTAAAACCTAATATGCCTTTTGGGGGAAATAAATATTATCATGGGCTTGCTAATGCTGTCTTTTAAAAATATATTTTAGTTTGCAATATTTCATACATAGATAAAGGATTCATATCCAGCATATATAAAAAAACATAAACATCAATCAAAATAAGTCAGTTTGAATGGGCCAAGATTATTAGCACCCAATTCTCGGAAGAGAAAACTGAATGGCCTACAATGACAGAAATATATGAAAGTATGTTCCACTTCATTAGTAATCAGGAAAAAGTAAGAAACAAAAACAACAAATGTAACTACATCAAAAGGGTAATAATCTCACATCCATCAGCTCCACCAAAATCAAAAAGTCTGACAGTAGACTTGATAATTCAATAGATGTTGATCAACCTGAATCCTGTTTATATTGGTTACTTTAACAAACCTCTGAATCTTTTGTGGTGAAAGAGCTCAGGGACACTGTGATTTTGTTAGTAAAGTTTCCCATTTATTTACAAAGTCTTGCTCAGTACTTTGTAAATTATTCACTCAACAGCCAGCTCAAAGTGAAGTTAATCAAAACCTTGCTGTTCAAATCCTTCTTTACCTAAGGGTCCGCTTTCCCCATCCTCAACCCTTTGAACTTTCTGGATGAATGTAGGTAAAGAAAACTTAACCACGGCATTTCCAGTTGCTTGGCACTCTGCGATGTGCCTATTCCATGCACTGGTATAACAACTATAAACATTTCATGAATAAACAATTGATTTTGTTCATATCACTTCAAACATTTAGATTTTAAAACTCTTTAAGACTCTTTCCCTGCATTAAGTAGGACATTGGGTTCAGCAATCTTTCATATTCCACCCAAATTTATGATCCTATGACTCCTTAGCATTCCAAATGCCCTTTTATTAATTTAAACACAATATTTAATGAAAGTCAGAGGATTGTGATGTAGTCTCAGTTATGCATTGAAATCCTTTAAGTAGCCCTGGATCCCAGAGGAAAACTTCAGAGGCTCTAAACAGCAGCATGCGCACAAAGCAGTCATGCAGCGGGCACTTTGGCAGGGCCGACATAGCTGTCTCCACATCAGGTCCACAGCTTCTGGAGGCTTGGTGCCGTGACCACCCTTAGTTGCACATGTAGCCTTTCTTCCCGAGTCCCCTGGGAAACTGCCGCTACAGCCATCCTGTCTCAGGACAGCCATCCTGTCCTGAGAAGGAGCATCACCACAGAGTCCAGTCTTCCAGGTACAGAAAGGGGACCACCTGCACAGCCTTACCACGGGACATTTCTGTCCTGCTTGAAAGAGCCTTTGGGACACACATTTGGCTCCATGCACATCTGGAGATTGTGTCAGAGCCCTGAGAAAACATCAAACTCTTTGAAAATGATATTTTATTTGTGGGTGTTTCCCCAGCTTCTCACTCTGCAAATGGAGAAAGTATCCAAAGCCAAGACTGCTGGAGTGATTCTCAGCAGAATTACTTCATCTTACTTGATGGAAAATGGGAACACCAAAAGTACCCAATTAATAAAGCGATTAATTTTATTCAGAAGTATTTACTGAGCTCTTGCTATGTGCCAGGCACTATTCTTGGCTCTGAAAATAAAGCATTGGAAGAATGGGTTAGCCATTCTTTCAAGTTTGAATTCTAGTGGGAAATGGGGGAATGTGAGAAATTAAGGAGTTGATTCACTTAAGTGACTTATCACTGTTTCTGGTGCATAGTAATAGCTCAGTAAAATGGTCGTACTTTAAAAAATGCCCAAGGGTAGGTGTCAGGCATCCAGGCTACTATGGCAAATACCACACAATGGGTTAGCTTTAACATCGGGAATTTATTGGCTTACAGTTTTGAGGCTAGAAGTCCAAAACTGAGGCATCAGTAAGATGTTTCTCCCCAAAGCTGTAAAATTCTGGTGTTAGTTTGAGGCAATCCTTGGGCTATCTGGAGTTGCATTTCTGCCACGGGTCACACAGTGAGATCTTCTCCTTTCTCTTCCAGGGTCTGCTGACTTCCAGCTTCTGGTTTTCTCTAAGTCTGAATATCTTCTGTTCATAAAGGACTCCAGTAATTGGATTAAGGACCACCCTCCTTCAGCTGAGCCACACCTTAACTAGCACAGTCCCTTTAAGAGATTCTATTTACAACGTGTTCACACCACAAGATGCGGAATCAAGACCCAGAACATCTCTAAACGAAAGTGTGCACAGTCCAGCCCGCCACAGGAAGTGAGCCCACCAGGGCTGGACCCTGTCTCAGTTCCTCAAAGTTAAATGTAGCACACGGAATGTTCTTAATATTTTATGAAATGATGTAAGTAAAGGATTAAGCGTCCTCCTCCTCACTATTTTAGGCACTTACCCTTCTGTTGCACAATTTTCTCAAATGTATTTGGGCCACTTGGCACCCACTTTTCTGAAAGAAGAAGGAGGGAAGGGAGAAGATGAAGGGAGCAGGGTGAGGAAGAGGAAGAGAAAATTTAAATTGCTATAGAAAGATGAGAAAATGTAGACGTTTCTAAAAGGAGCATAACATGTAAAATCCATGTTATTGAGGAAAAAGAAGTACCATCACTGGGGATATTTCTTGGAGCTTCCAGACAGGAACAGGCCTAGTGGACATTCTCTATAGCAAGCACACCATAAGAGGAAATGGGATGAAGTTGCTTTCATCCTGGTTTTAAAAAGGCCAATCGACATCTCTTAGGATGAAATGCTCTGTACTTGGGAATTTCCTGGAATTCCAGTATGACCACGGCCTGTTTCTGTGACCCAAGGCAGCATAATTGTCATGGTCTAAACTGGATTTCCTGATTTGGGTTCAAAAGTCTGATTTCTTAAGTAGCTCATGGAATTTTAAAATGACGAAGACTTGACTTCAGGGAATTACCCTTTAAAAAATTATTACTTCTTTAGAAAGCACCACATGTCTATTTTTCCATCTCATCATTGGCATGACCATTTTTGTAGGCTTAGTAATGATACTCCTTTTAAACTTTAGTCTCAATGATAGGAGAGACCCCTAAGTGCTCCTTATTTAGCTGTTCAACTACACAGCATAGGGAAATGGTGAGTTTGATATATGATATAGAAACAGCAGATATTACAGCAGAAAATGAACCTTGAGAGGCAGGCAAGCCAACCTCAGCATCGGTCTTTGGATTTGGGGGTACGCATGTAAACAATGTAGGCCTTTGCTTTTCCTTGACTATTTGATTCAATAATTTCACCAGCCATTTTCTTTGTTTGATCTCTTTTAATTCACTTTGTGTTTCTTTTATATGTTATGACATTAAAAACCAAAATGGCCAATGGACGATAGATGCCTTAGGCACAAGTTTTACTTTTTTCAGTTTTCCTTTGTCCTGATTAAGAAAGAAATAGAAGTTTAATGCAGAAAATGTAAAAACACTAGAAACAAGAAGAAAACATCTATATATAGCCAACCAGGAGTACATGTGCACACAAATACACACACAACATATTATTAACATATTGGTCTATTTCTTCCAAATTTTCAGTCTGTGATTTTTTGTGCGTCTTTACATACTACTTGTATAGTTTTTTATGTTTCAGCTTTTTGTCTGTTTGCTCTTTTACCCCAATCTCAGGTGAAGCACACAATTGAGTTAATTTTACAACTTATTTCACGATAACTCTAATTGATTCTTTCAAAGCCCCATACTTGTTTCATTTTACTTTACATTTTATTTCCCATTAATTTCTTGTCCTTCATCCTATTCCTTTACTTCCCCAAAGCACCCAGACTAGTGTGTTTGATATGTTTCCTTAGATAGAAATTCTTGCAGTATATTTTGCATTGTTTTATGTGAATATATATTCACATAAATACAGTTGATAAATTTTCTGCTTATTCTATTTCATTATTTCTTAATTTAGTCAATAAATGCTGTGTTTTTGAGATCTAACCTTATTTTCCTAAGGGCATCTGCTTCATTTCTTTTGATTGCTGCACACTCCACTCCATCCAGTCCTCTAGTAATGGACCTTTATGTTGGCCCTGCTTCTCCACTATCACATACGTTTCTGTGAATAAATTTCTCTACCAGAGTAGATCCCTGGGAGTAGGATTCCTGGCTGTCTGGCTATGTCCATATGCACTTTCACTTAGTAGTACCAGATTTGTGCTGCAGAATGGCTGCACCAGCTCAAGCACCCACCTGCAGTGCAGAGGGGTGGGTGCTCATTCCAACTCCCCACCCCGCCGGCCACGATACACAACACTTTCTGACATTTAAAATGTGCCAATGAGCTGGGTATAAAATACTACCTCTTCTCTCTGCCTAGAACATTCTTCCTCCAGACATTCATTTGGCTCAATCCCTCTCCTTTTCAAGTATTTATTCAAATGTCAATTTATGAGTGAGGTCTTCATTAATACTTTTTTAAAAATTGCAGTTCCCATACTTTCTATTCCCTTTTTCGGTTTCTTTTTACTTAGTAGCAGTTTGTGACCTCTTATATCTTGATTTTTGTTAATGTTTCATACATACTTGCAAAGAATGCATATTCTCTGTTGTGTACAGTGTTCTGCATGTATCTATTAGTTTGTAACTACTTATCATGGCTTTGCAATTTTAAAGAAAGTATTTTTAAATGTACTTGCTCTATTAGAGGAACATGTTAAATTCTCAACCTACAAATAATTGATCCATGTATTTCTCTCTTAGTTCTGTTACCATTGCTTTATTAATTTTGAGTGTATTTCTTAGAAATGTTATGTATGTTATGAACATTATAACTTTTTGATCTATTCTTTGTTTTTATCTCAAATTATATTTATGTTTTTAAAATTGCTACTTCAGCCTCCTGTGGCACACATTTATGTCATATATGTTTTTCTACTACTCTGTATATTATTTATATGCCTTTGTTTTAAAATTTTTCTCAACAGCAACGATTTACTGGAGCTTGGTATAAAAATACAATTTGAGAATCTCTCATTTTGGAGCAGTTAATTCGGACCATATATATTTAATTCAGTCATCATTATATTAATTCTAATTTATGCTACTTTATTTTATAGTGTCTATTTGCCATACTTTCTTTCCCTTTCTCCATTCCTACTGTCGAAGGATAGAGTAAATTTTATTCTATCAGTATGTATGTCTTCCCATGGTCAAGGCAAACATTTTACTGCTTTCTCTTCATTCTTGATCTTGCATCCCACTAATAGTATATTGAATTTTAGTCTGAATTCTTATACGTTTGCCTTTTATTTCCTTTTTATTTTTGTGGGAGAATTCTCACTGATTAAGATAACAAGAACTTTTACTAAGGTAATTAGCTAAGTTTGTTTTCCATAGCTTCTATCATCCTCTTGTATTTATATATCTGCTTGTAACACTTTCTATGAAAGTGCTTCATAGAGGGTATTTTTTATGAAAACTTCTGAAACCCTGGATACCTAGAACTAATTTTATTTAATTTTTGCATTTGAAATTAATATGCAAGTACTTTCTTTTAACACTTTAGCAATATTTCTCCACCATCCTCGGGCAGCTACTGCTACACACAGCATGGTGATTTCAACCTGACATCCTCTTCCTTTGTAGATAATCTCCCTTTTTTATTTAGAATTGAATAGAATTTTCCTTCTTGGAAGACTTTACTTTACTGTACTATGATTATTTCTTTGTTTATTTTTTCTGTTTGTTGGATTTCTTTATCTGCATTATTTATACTCTAAAGTACCATATTTATTAACTTAAAAAGTATTTTCCATCTTTTCATAGCTTTCTGATGTCTTGTGGGAAAGTTCTTTGATGTGATTTTCTAGTCAACTACTTTATTTTTCACTGTATCCCTTCTGTCATTATTCATTATGAGAGCTTTATTTTAATTTTTTTCATTTTTCTAAACTGGTATAGCCATGGTTTTTCTCTATAGCCTATTTTTCAGTTTCATATTTCTAATAAACTTCCTTATTTCTCTGAGGTTACCTATTATGTTTATATCTATCTTCCCAAGTAGATCCAAGCTTCATGAAGGAAGAGATCAAATCTGAATTATCCACTTCTTTATTCTGTCACCTATTGTAGTACCTGATAAATATAAGGAATTAAAAATTATCTGCTGAATCACTGAATGAAAGAGAAACATAAATTCTATTTATTAAACAGCTTTTTAAATGTTTCAATGAACCTTTAGCATTTTTTCAAATCACATTTATTGATTAGTGATAGAGTTTTCTGAAGTTTAATCTACAAAAATTTTATTTCTTGCTGAGTATCCGGAATCTAAAATAGTACCTGACATATAGAAGTGGCTCAAAATATATTTATTGAGTTAATGAAAAACAAAAGAGAAGTTCTTTAAATTAGTTGCATGGCATAGCAGGCTGAATGGTGTCACCTTGAAAAATATGTACACATACTAACCCCCAGAACCTGTGACTATTGCTTATGTGGTAAAAGAGTGACTATTACCTTACATGACAAAATATATGATTAAATCTTTTGAAAGTAGGCGTTTATCCTGGATTATCTGGGTGGGCCCTAAACCCAATCCAAGCGTCAAGTGTCATTGTAAAAGTGAGGCAGAAGGAGATTTGATAGACGCACACAGAGGAGGGAGCATGGGACCACAGGGACAAAGACTGGAGTCATGTGGCCACAAGTCAAGGAATGCTGGCAGCCACCAGAACCTGGAAGACACAAATAACAGAGTCTCTCCTAAAGCTTCCAGAGGGAGTGAGGTCCTGTCACCATCCTGATTTCAGGCTTCTGAGCTCCAGAACCACAAGAGAATAAGTTTCTGTTGTTTAAAGCCACCTTGCTTCATTTGTTATAGCAGCCTTAGGAATCTAAAACTCAGGGTCAGCTATTTTGGGATCCCTTCATACCGTGGACCCCCCCACGCCCCCACCCTTTGGAGATTTTTAATGAACACTAATATATCAAAAGAGCTACAATGTCTTATGACTTTATTTAAGTCTATGCTTCCCCAGGTGTTTGAAGCTAGAATTCTTTTTCTGCTCCTCTCTTCCTAACACATATAATAGACTGTGTGACAAGGGCTTCACATAATATACTCTGAAGAATACTGAGTTAAATGGTCTTCATCCTAAGATTAGACCACAAATAGTTGCAAAATCATGGCATACTTTACCTTATTCCTTTTTAAAAAATCAGTCCCTTGTTAGGGATGGTTTAAATAACTATATTATGGAATTCATGTTTTCAACACAAAATGAACTTTGTAAGATATCAAACATTGACTGGGACAAAAGAATTAATAATCTAAAATTTTTATATTGAAATTTTACATTAATTCTATTATTGCTACCTCATATTCTGTATAGCATTTCTAATATAGTACTCCAGTTTTTACATAATTCTTATCTAGTGTAGCAACAAACACTTATTTTACTGCTATTTCCTAATTATATCAAACTTGTATTTAAATAAGCAGATAATTAAAAATAGTTCTCCATCCACACGTTCATTATAAATTATAATTTAATTAAGGACCAGTAATTTTAACCCCTAGTGGATTGAATTTTGAAAAAAAAAAAGGCATATTTTAAGACCAGAAATGTAAGGAAAAATGCAGCAAAGTGTTGCCAAAGCATCTTTGAAATCAGAACAATTACTTACTAATTCATTAAACATTTTTGGACAAATATTTGAGTGCCCTTCTACATACCAAGCCTTGTGTTAGGTGCTGGCTTTATAAATCATAGTGGAAAAGAATTTAGGAAATATTGTTTAGTTCAAACTATTCATTTACATTTGGGAAAACTGAGATTCAGGGATACAAAGAAACTTGCCAAGGGTTACACAGTGAGTTAATAAACAGCAGACTTGAATGTAATAATATTATTTTAAAAATCGCCTGACATAATGCGGAGATGATCAGTTTATGCTAAGAATGAGCTCAGATGTCAGTGTTGCCCTTGTTTTTTTTAATCATTTAAATTTTATTGATACTTGTTTATCGTTCAGCAAATGGTTTTTCCTAGTGAACAGGCCATGTATACATGAAAAGAATGTGTTTTCTGCTGTTGTTGGGTGGAGTATTCTATAAATGCCAATTAGAACAAGTTAGTTCTTGGTGTTGTTTGAGTCTTCTACAATCACACTGACTTTCTGTCTACTTGTTCTATCAGTTACTAGGACAGGAATGTTGAAATCTCAACATGAGATTTCAAAGCCACATGGAAACCCTTTCACTTCCATCCATTGGTGCCTTTGCATTTTGAAGCTCTGTTATCAGGCATGTGACCATTTAGGATTATTAAGCATTCTAGGTAAATTGGCCTGCTTGCCTTTATTGTTATGAATGCGCCTCCTTATCTCTGTAAATATTTGCTGTTATGATGTATATTTTGACAGATACTAACATAACTACTCCAGTTTTCTAATAATCATTGTTTATATTGTATAGATTTTTAAATTCTTTAACTTATAGTTTATATATGTCTCTATATTTAAAATGCGTTGCTTGTCATCAGTAGTTGGTTGGATCTTGCTTTGTTTCCAATAAGCTGATCTCTGGCACTTACATTTAAAGTAATTAATGATAAGATTTGGTTTAAGGCTATCTACTTCCTCTTTGTCTAATCTAATCTTTTTTCCTTTTTCTTTTTTGCTTTATCTTGGAGTAAATGAAGTTTTTTTTTTTGTTTGTTTGTTTCTTTGTTTTGCTTTGTTTTGTTAGTATTAATTTTTATCTCCAGTATTGCCTAAAATATATTACTCTGTTTTATTTTCTTTAGGTCTTGCTCTAAGACTTACAATATGCTTCTTTAGCTTGTCACAGTTTACCTTCCAAAAATATTATACCAATTCACTTATGATGTAAAAATACAGCAAAAGTTTGCTTTGATCCTCCTCTATCTTTGTGCCCTTTTTGATGAGCAGTTTATTTCTACACATATTATGAATCAAATATATTATTATAGCTTTAAGAAGTCAATTATCTTTTAAAGATGTTAAGATACGAAAAAGGAAAGTCTTTTATATTTACATTTATGTGCTATTGATGCCTTTGTATAGACCTAATTTCCCACCCAGCATCATTTTCCTTTAACCTGAAGAACTCCCTTTAATTTTTCTTGCATATCCCTTTAGTATTTCCACTAGTGACAAACTATCCTTTTATGATTGTCTAAAAAATCTTCACTTCAAAAAGGATATTTTTCATTTTAAATGATATTTTTGCCTGATGCAGAATTCTAGTTCTTTAGAACTTTAAAGATATTGTTCCATTATCTTCTGGAGACTATTTGCACTGCTTCTAATGAGAGTTCGGGAGTAGTTCTTATCATTATTTCCTCAGTTACTATTAAGATTTTCTCTTTATCATTAGTTCTCATCACTTTGATTATCATGTGCCTAAGTTTAATTTTCTTTGTTTCTCTCTCTTTGCTTTCCTTGAGCTTCTTGAAATCTGTGGACTTAGTTTTTCATCAGATTTGGAAATTTCTCAGCCAGTATTCTTTTAAATTTTTATTTCTATCCTAGTTTCTCCTCTCTTTCTTGGTTCCAACTACACAATGCTTGATATTGTCCCTCTGATCTTTGAGGATATGATCATAATTTTGAGACTTTGTAAAGTCTCTCTTCCTCAGTTAGACTTATCATTTGAATAATTTCTATTGCTTTGTCTTCAATGTCACATTTTTTCTGCTCTTAATCCATTTCATTTAAGAGATCAGATGTTTCAGTTCTAAAATTTTCTTTGAGTTTTTAAAAAATAGTTTTCATTTCTACATTGAGATCCCCGTGTGCTTTCTAATTACGCTTAAATTTTCCTTTAAATCTTTGAATATATTTGTAATTACTGATTTAAAGTCCTTATTTGATTATTAGTTCCATCATCTTTGTCATTTGTATACATTTTTCTATTGACTATATTTTACTGGATACAGGTCACATTTTTCTGTTTCTTTGCAAATCTAATAGTTTTTATTATTATGTATTGAATATATGAATATTTCATGTTGAATGTCTGGATTTTGTTGTTTTTACTAAAGTGTGTTGATTTTTGTTTGGCAGGCAACTGACTTACTTATTGATTAACTTTCTCCTTTTGAGGCTTGTTTGTTAGTCTTCCTTGGCATGTGGAGATTAATCTTTATTCTATGCAGGGGTTCTTAACCAGGATTCTGGCCCATATATATTAGTTTAAAATGTGCTAGATCTTAGCAAATAATTGCTACTGCTTGAATAAATCAGTGAATTTTAGAGTCCACTTTGTTAAATATGTCCATTGCAACAATAAACTCCCTTACCTTGTACATGTAGGGCTTTTCATGTAGTAAAGAAATAATCTTACACGTGCTTTGAGAGCAGCATGCATCTTGATGTGGTGGATAAGGTGACTAGGATGTAAGCACTTTCCTCAAGGGATTTACCTTCCAGTTAGGAAGATAAGGTCCAAATTCATGGAAATTTGGAGTAATGGGAGGTTACTCCCACTTTGAATTTGCTAAATACACTTAAATATATGCCATGCATACTTTTCTTCTATTATTGGGGTCTTCTATTATTATTACTTTTTTGTCAGCAAGAGAAATTTTTGACAGCACAATTTTACAAATGTCAAAACAGCAAGAATATTAAAAACAATACAAAGAACTTTTAAAAGAATAAACAAAATAAGAAGCAAATGCTTGCTAAATGTCACTTCCCCAAAATTAAGCTAGGAATTTATGGCTAAACAAATAAAAATACTAAGTTCAAAATAATTGGATCTGGTTGTCATTGAGTCAGGATTTATTTTACTTTATTTATTAATTTTTTTTTATTATACCAAGTAATTTATTATACCAAGTAATTTTTAGAGGTAAATTTTGAGGTTAATTTTACAGATTTTTTTTCATCCCTCATACCATACAGAAATGGTCTTTCATGTTTCAAAAATCTCTATCTGATAATGTGTAACTTCAATTATGGTCTAAGTAATATTGGACCAATTAATTAAATTAAAGTGCAATCTTCTCACAATTGAATTCTAAGTGTCTGATAAAATGCAGGTGAGCTTTTTCGCTTGGGCTCACGGTGCCGACAAGACAGATAAGTGTGGAGGTCTTCGTACTGCAAGGAAGCTCCGTGGCCACCGATGGGACCAGAAATGGCGAGATAAACAGTTCAAGAGAGT
>JAQZBX010013506.1:0-39762 GCA_029593785.1 Cabassous unicinctus | reverse complement strand
TTTTTTTTTTTTAATTAGTTTTAGAAGTAAAACTTCTTCAACGGACTGTTTTCAATTCTGGCCTAAATTATTAGGGAAACGGGAGAGATGAAAGAGTTACATGGACAAGAGAGAAAGGATTAACTGGGGTGACAGGAAGGAGACAGGTGGATGGAAAATGAAGTGACGTCAAGTTGGAGGAGGAGGCTGAAATAACTGACTAAGAAGAGCAGTCGATTTCTCCAGAACTGGAAGAAGGGACCACAGACTAGTTTCGGTGGGAGCCCTAAAATAGTCACCTCTGCTTCAAAACCAGACCTGCGGAAACAACGGCAACAAGCAGCAGCCAAGTGCCCAGAGCGGTTCGCTGTCCCGGCCCAGTTCTGCCTGTCATGCTCCCTCTTGTGCAGCCTCAGCGCCCCACAGGTGCAGACTCCTGCAGTGATTCCCGAAGACCTCACCCCTCATGTCCAGGCTACTGCCAAACCCTGCCTCTTATTCCTCGCTGGCATCACCCCTCCTTCCCCCTGTCCTGGCACAGGGAAGCTTTGGATAAAATGGTGACCAAGGCAAAGCCAAAGCTCCCCTCCCTGTCTCACAAGTTTTCATCCCACCCAGCTCCACTCTAGTAGTGACCCAAACTCCTCTTCCCACCAATCTTCCCTCTTTCCCTCAAGATAAAGGTGTTCAGGCTCCCTATGGTTTGAGGTTTTATGCTAATAAGGGGCATTAATATTTTAATTACAAAATCTAGAGGTGCAACATAAAGGCATCATAGTCTATAAACATATTTTGAACCTATAGGCACTTGCCAGGCACTACGCTAGCCCTTTTTACTTCCTCACAACTACCCTATTCCTGTCCATTGGGACATCATCTTTCCTGATGCTTCAGATGGGACACCTTGGAGAATCAGTGGTTTCTTCTCCTCACCCCTTTGCCCCTCAAATTCAGGCAACGACCCAGTGTCGTGAGATTTTTCTTCTGTTTTTCATACATGCCTCTCCATTTCCATTTCCACTGGGTACCCCACCTCAGCCCTTGTGTGTCACTTGTGCCACTGCAGTGGCTTATTCAGTTTCCCCTGCCTCCAGCTTTATCTCCCTCTAATAGATCTCACAAAACTAATAGCCTCATCTTCCTCAAAAGCCCCCTTTATCACATTGTCCACCCCTTCCCCAAACTGTTCAACAGTTTCTCCCCAAATTTCATCCACCAGGGTCCTCTATAATCCTGCCCAAAAGCTTCCTAGTGGAACATATTCACAGAGCCTTGCCTCACCCACAACAGGGGTTTCAGGCAGGGAGGGGGAGGGAGTCCCACGCGCCAGTCTGACCAGAGGGCTGTGTACACAGGAGGGCCTGGTGCAATGTGGCTGGGGTGAAAATCTGAATCATAGTCAATGAGGGCAGCCAAATTCCTATCTGGGAAATCAGGGCAGTCTGAAGGGTGAGGCCAAGCTGTAAACAGAATGAGTAATGAGGTCAGAAGCTGGTGGGGACCAGAATCATGTCTAGATGCAGTTCAAGGAAACGGAAACAGTACAGGACTGAGGCTGTGAATCGAATTATAAGAAGGTATCGGAGACCTGCTGCGCTGTTCTCCACGGGGAGAGGGGTGGGAAGAGCAGCCCGGGAAATCTCCCTGCCCCTGGCTTCCTGAAACACTGTACCAAATGCCATTTGATTTTTCACACGTGTGCAAATGCCATGTTTCCCCTGTTGCTCACGCTTTCATGCCCCTCCATGCCCCCTGGCCCAGAGGAGTGACTTGTCCAAGGTTGCATGGTGGAGGATGTGGAAACAGAGCAGGAACCCCCTAATGGAGCATATGCTATGGAGAAGAGCTTAAACTCATGCTCATAGGTTGGTAAATTATTTCAGACCTCCAAGTCTCATATTGCTCATTTGTAAAGTGAGGATAATAATAACACTATGAAGAGGATTAGCCGAGCAAATATTTGTAAAATGCTTAGAACAGTGCTTGGCACATAGTGAATGCTGTATAAGTGTTAGTTAAATAAAAATAAGGTGCGCAGCTGGTAAATAGGGCCAGTACTCCAAGTCAGTTCTAATTTTAACATTCGTGTCCTTAGATCCACCACCACTAAGGTCAACAGCAGGCTGTGATGGGCTAGGAGTTTCAAATATTAATTTTCATTTCAACTAAGAATAGATAAACAAGCTGTTGGCTTATTTTACTGGGAAGCACAGGAAATACGACTTGAGTTACTACCCATACCTGTTCTTTGGAAACCACTAAGAAGTCCTGAAGGACCAGTTAAAATACAGTATCTTCCCCAAATTTAATAGACTTCACAAATGCCTTCAATCAATCTTAGAAAATGACCATGGATGTCAAAAGGACCAGGACTGGGAAACCCAGCAGAGTCCAGCAAGGTTCAGGCTACGGTTCACCTTGGAGAGCTGACAGGAGACAACAGAAAATGGACATATTCTATTTATTTTTCTCAAAAGTATTGTGGGGGAACAGGGTATTTGGAAAGGGGAGGGAAAGTGTGAGTATGTGGTTCGTAAGATGATAAAAAATGGACTCCGTATATTGTTATAGCTCAGTAGCAATTCAAAGAAGACAGAGCAAAAGTCTGTTCGCTCTAGCAATCTATCAACCAGAAATCTTTATTAACTGAACCTCTCATGCAACTGCAATGTAGCACTAATAGATGTTTGAAAATGATGACCCTGAGATACTGCAAAATCCGAAACGGCTTTGTGAAATAAGAGGAAAAAAAGATTAAGTGAAGCTCGGTACGGTTTGTGACAAGTGCATTTTGTTGTATTCTAATTTTTTGAAAACCAGCACTATTTTTGTCACCTGTAGTATGTGAAGATTTATATGCTATTTAACAACTTTCTACCCATCATAATGTTAGAACAATACATTGCCTGATTACATTGGGATCTGGGTTTAATAAATATTCCTTTCCTCTAAACGTGCTACCAACCCCAGTTCCTTGGTTCCATTTCCCACACCCTATCCTTTATAGCAGAGCAGGATTTCATTTTAGGTCCAAACTTGACCCAGATGGTTTTCCACTATTTTTATTCTTCCCTTTAAAAAGGGGGTTTACCGGGCTTTAGGAACCACTTAATCAGCCTTGCAGAAGTTTCGCACGTCTGTTTCCCATTCTCGTTAAGGTGTTTAGGGGTGGGTGCTCTCTTTGTCTCAAGAGAAAACAAGGAGGGACATGTGCCCGGGTAGCATTTAAAAAATAATCGCATCTCCGGGGAGGCAAGGTCCTTGGAGAGCTGGGCAGGCTACAATTGAGTGGTGTGGAGCACTTGGGTTAACTAGAACAGAAACAGATCCTGCCGACTGCCCCAGGGACGCCCGAGACACAAAGCAGAACTCTGATTGTGCCCACAGGGCTCTGGATCACTCACCCACAGTGGAGGTTCTCCCGCCTTTTCTAATTACCTTCCCATTCCTTTCACTCCCCTTCTCAGCCCGCGTGTTCAGGGCTCTGCATACCACAGGGGTCAGGCACAAATAAAATCCATACATGGGCTCCACTCTCGGATCACAGAATTTTGTTAATAACTCAGACTGGAGATGGCCCCAGCTCCCACCTCCCTTCCCCACCACAGAAGGCTTTGCTTGTAAACACCAGTCACTTAGTAACACCCTCAATCAGTCGCCCTTGGGCTATTATTCATTACCGACTAACCTTAAACCAAATTCATCTTCACAGGCCTTCCCCCCCAACCCCCCCCAGAAAAGAGGAAATTCCACAGCTCTGATGTGATGTGAAACGTGATCTGCACGCCCCAGCACTCTTTCTCACTCTCCCCAGTTAGTTCCCAAACTGGGTTTTCCTAGCCTCTCTAGGAGCTGCCTTCTCCTGCCCCCCCCTTACCCCCCACTTCTTTCCCTCTCCATTTTATACACTGTAACCTGATAGGCTGGAAATGCAGCTTCTTTCATCTTCCATTTCCCACATCCTGAAAGTCTGGAGAGAAGGAGCCCACCCAGATAAAAGAATTCCAAATATGTGCGCCCCCCTCCCCCTTTAACTCCATTCACAAAGCAGATTACAAATGGTCTGTGGCTCCGGGGAGGCCTTGCTCCCGTCCCTACCCCCACCCCCCAAAGAGTTGACTCATTCCACATCTTCACCCCACACTGGCACAAAAGCCTAAGTCCACATGCCGAGAACCAAAAATTAACTTTTCCCTGGACTCTGAACCTAAGAAAGGGTTTTCAAACCTCACCCTGATTGGGACTGCAGTGGCTAGGAGAAGCTAGGAGAATCTGCCTAACATTCATCTTTCTCTTCTTTAGCATTTCTAGATAAGAGGGCTCAAGGAAAATATGTCATTGGCTCAAGGGGAAGAGATATAAATGTAACATGTGATGTTTCAAGGAGACATGCTCACGTCTTTGGGAAAGATCACAGACTGTTCTAACCCAGAGAAACTTCTTTCCAAAGAAATTGTTACAAAGCCAGAGTAAAAGATGCTTTATTTGAGAGAGATGGGGAGAGAATGGAGGTGTGTGTACGCGCGCATACATGGTCGAAATATTCACATCCTGTTATAGTTCTTTACTACCTGGAAATTAGTGGTTACAAAACATGCCCCTGGGTCCGTTCTTAGTCCCCCGGGCCAGAGGTCTGTCTCTGAAAGGGAAACAGAGGAGAGAGACAGTCTCTCTGACCTCAGTCACAAAGGTTAGGAAGTATCCCCCAAAGATCTCTTTCCATTTAGGCTGATTAACTATCTTATCTATCTTTCAAGGAGGGTGTGAAAGCTGCTTTGAATCCGTACCAGCTCTGGGATAATCAGTTCCAGGAATTTACTAGCCACTGTGTGAAACTTCCTGTACCAAGGACTGTTTCCCAGTTCTGATATTAGGGAGTATGTTTAATAGATCACTAATCTATATTTTCTTTGCAACTCGGGATAGTTAACTGAGTACCTTCCTCAATGCACTAGCATTTGACCGAAAATATGATGAACTGTGGGGCATTTGTTAGCACACCGGGTCATGAATTCAGTAGGCCTAATTATTGCCCAAGAAGTCTCATGGAATTCAAGAAGAATTCAAGAGGCCAGACCTGGAAGATGTAGTGATGATGATAAGAAATAACAGACTATCACATAACAGTCACATGGCAACTTCAGATCAGCCCTATGCTGCTGAGGAGAAATCGGTACTGGAGCTCAGCTCCGGGGTTGCTCCATGTTTGTAATTGACATCTAAGTGGCAAGCTGGGCCCTGCGTGGGTTCAGCATAGCATCGTTGGACAACAGCAAAGCAGTGTGATCAGTATCTTCAAATACTGAACAAGTATTAATTTCTCTAGGCCTCAGTTTCCTTATCTGTAAAACCCAACCCTAACCCTTGGTATTCAAAGTGTGATTTCCAGGGGGGTGGATGTGGCTCAAATGGTTGGGTGTCCCTCTCCCATATGGAGGGACCTGGGTTCAATCCCCGGGACCTCCTGGTAAAAAAACCCAAAAAAACAAACAAAAAAAACAAAGTGTGATTCCCAGATGAGCAGTATGGGTATCCCTTAGGAGATAGCTAGAAACGCAGAATCTCAGGCCCCACTCCAACACGCTAACCAGAATCTATACTTTAACAAGATCCCCAGGTGATTTGTGGGCACATTACAATTTGAGATGCTGGGTCAAGACTCAGGATCTCGAAGGTCCTCTTTCCAGTTTTGAAATTGTCTGATCTCATACCCTCGTTTCCGAGGAAGTTTTTCTCCTCTGATGAATGGTCTTCCTTTCTTATGCCTCCAGTCTTGGCACACGCTGCTGTGGAAGAGCAGGGCCAGATTGAGTCCAGATTTCAGTAGACATAGAATTCAAGCCGGGAGCTTGTTTAAAATGCAGATTCTCAAATGCCATCAAGAAAAACATTGCTTATAACTGGGATAGGGCCAAAGAATCTGCATTCCATGAACTTCCCACAGGTGATTCTACAAAGTTAAGGTCCCCAGACTACATTTTTTTCCCTTAGCTTTTTGTTAGGGAAAATTTCAAACATATGAAAAATAGGCAAAATAGTAATAAAGAGCCCTCATGTTTTAATACCCAGCTTCAACAATTATCAACCCAAAGCTAATTTTGTTTCACTCAAAGTTATATATATATATATTTTTTTAAAGATTTATTTTTTAAAATTTATTTATCCCCCCCCCCCTTGCTGCTTGTGCTCGCTGTGTCCTTTTGCTTTGCATTTTTCTGTGTCTGCTTGTCTCCCTTTGTTGCATCATCTTGCTGCGCCAGCTCACCACTCACGGGCCATCAGGTCACCGGGCCGGCTTGCCTTCACCAGGAGGCTCAGGGAATTGAACCGGGGGCCTCCCATATGGTAAATGGGAACCCAACCAATTGAGTTACAGCCGCTTCCCTCAAAGTTATATTTTATTTATATTTATTTATAAATTATTTATATTGATTTGTTTACATAAATATAAATAAATTTTTTTGAGGTACAGGGGTCGGGGTTGAACCCAGGACCTCATATGTGGGAAGCCGGTGCTCAACAACTGAGCCACATCAGCTCCCCTGAATTGGTTTTTTTGTTTGTTTGCTTGTTGTTTGTTTTTTTGTTGTTTGTTTTTAGGAGGGGCCAGGAACCAAACCTGGGACCTCCCATGTGGGAAGCAGGCGCTCAACGCCTTGAGCCACATCCACTCCCCCAGATTATATTTTTGAAAACTTTTTGCTTCTAGACCCACCGAATCATCCTGGTTCCCTTCACCTCATTCCTTCTAGTTCTTAAAGCTGTTTGCTCACCTTGAGGGCAAGGGTTGTGTCATATTGTTTCTGAATCCCCAACACCTAACAGTGTGTAGGACACATTCACACATTCGGGCACTCAGTAAATGTCTCATAAAATAATAAACAAACAAGAACTTTAAAGTAAAACAAATGATCATCTGCCTGAATGGTTTAAACTGGAGGTAGACGGGATGGTCATTTTTTAATTCTTTGCCTGTGATTCCTTTTACAATTAGAGAAATTAAGGCATCTTACCAAGTAGAAGAATTTGAAAGAAGTCTCCAGACGTTCCGGTTTACACCCCCTTCCTTCTGCTCTCGACATCTTATAAATCTTATGAAAGATTTGGGGGATGGGTAGAAGACTAGGTAGGAAAATACCTCTGGGGAATGAGGATATCATCTCATGGCCTTTGTTTTATTCTTTAACCTGGTAATAAATCTCATAAACCTTCTGTGGTATTCAAAATATTCTGTACACGGTAAGGTCTTCCCACAGTTGTGAAAAGAATTCAAGTTTACTAAATGGACAGAGTGCCGAAATCCCAAAGGCACAGTCCTGCCCTTTTCACCTATTTGCTAATTATAATGGCTAAATCTTAGTACACGGATGGGTTTGCTAAATAATAGGAGGGAGGGTATGGGAAGGCAGAACTGAAGCTGAGAAAAGAACTCTGCAGTTCCAAAACTCAGCACAACAATCAAGGGATAAAGCAGTAATTAGGCCTGATTATCATGCAAGGCAGTCCTGGTTAAATTGGAATGTAGCCGGAGACGAAAGGCAGGATGGAGAGTTTGCTATGCTGGAGACACGCTTTGATGTCTGCAGGGAAGGTTGTGTTTCATTCAACTATCCAACCAACCAAAAAAAAAGGTTGCAAGAGCAATACGAAACCTTCTAAAATGCAGCATACAGCAAGCTGGAGTAGAGAGCGAGTGACTGGGTCTGAGTTCTCCTTTTGAACGTGTATGTGTGCATGTGTGTGTATTTATATGTTCCATTTCTCCGAATTACTGCTCCAGCCTCTTGAAACTGTCAGAAGACAGGAAAAGAGAGAAGAAAGAGCACACACACCAGCTATTAACTCACCTTCCTTGGTTTAGCAGATTCTATGACAAGAGAAAATGTGTCTCAGCTTGGGGCAGACTTTTTACCTGCTGTGTGGAAAAAGCAAAAAAGAAAAAAAAAAGAGGTAAATTACTCCGTGTGTCCCTGAAAGGCCGCAACGACAATAACAGATGCTGATGGAACCATCTGCGGCTGCCAGCTACCACAGCTTTTATACCAAGTGATGGAGGATGAAGAAGAAAGTGAGCCAAGAAAGTAGGTTAATCTCCCAGAGAAACACAAAATAGGTAGCAAGTAGCATTTTTGTACTTTTCATTATTTAATTGCTTCAAAGGCATCTGTGAAACCCAAGGAATTCCTTTTGTGTCTTTACCTTAACTCTCAACATTTAATGGATGTCCCCTATTCTAATATTGTTATTTTTTTTACTTTATTTTGTACATTTAATAATTGAAAATATAAACAATTAAAAACTAAAGAGAAAACACAGTTGAATAAAAACATCCATTTCTCAATGAAATGTACTGGAAACATAATTTTTTTTTTGAATCATACAATACATTACACAATATATTTCATTCATAATAACAAGTCATACAGTATTTGTCCTTTTAATATTGTTTTTATATCTGAGGTAACTACTCAGTTATTTGCACTCCCCAAACCAGCCTACAACTGTCATTTCCATGCAAGGGATTTTTGGTGCAATTTGCTATTGGGAGACAGTCAACTACCTTCTAAAATCACTGACAGAAAAACAACAGTCAGATTTGTAGTAGGATACCATCATCTAATTATTTCACCTATTCAAGGGTGCTTAGTACATACACCAGAGGAAGTAAGGTGTGCAATCCTGATTATACCATTAAGGAAGTTCATGAAAATACATAAATCTTACTCGGGATACCAAATGCCATTTCTATCCTTTAAAGCTCACCAAAGTAAGACCCACCCACTACTTTGCTATACCATCCAGGCACATAGTTCAATTTTTTTTTTTTTTTTTTTTAACAAAAGGGATGAAAGTATCCTTTTGATCATGTTATCCTGAAGGAATTAAAAGAGCATTTATTATATATCCAACACGCCATTCTTGGGTTTATCTCAACTTTTTCCCCTCTGCAGTTGCCATGGACCATCTACAGAATCTGCTATTTTTGCTGTGATTTCTTCTTTTACTCTTGTTTACTCTTAAGACTTGTATAAAATAATAATGACATGCATTTTCCATAAAGGAAAGAATCCATGGAATAACTATAGATGCAAACCGTCTATTCTATTGCATCTATCACTACTGACATTTCTACTATACTTCAGAAATTGTGAGAGTGAAGAATGGTGCTTTTATGTAAGAGACTGTTCCTTTTTTCCCAGTGTCAGTTGATTTAGGAGAAACTATACTTAATCCCGTCTATAAAATTCCCTGAAATTACTCTTGTAGTGTGCAGCATGAATTTGAAATAAATGAATTGCACAAGACTGAAAATACCATTTCAGCTATGTTATTTTGTATAATCTTTGAAAATGAATTGTGGAGTTTTGTTTTTACTCAGCTTTAAAAAAAAAAAAAAAAAAAGGAAAGAGGAGGATAAAAGAGTCTTAGCAGCTGTGCATTTTTTAAATAATAAGAAAACAGCATTCCCTAGAACTTCCAGTAAAACCCGTAAGATTTAGGTAGTTCATTCCTAAAGTATGTGTGGGATGCTGGGAGCTCCCTGGCTTTTCCAGGCAACCCCACCCCCCAAAACTCCCCACAAAAAAACAAAAGCAGATGGGCTGCATCTGAACGAATCAAACTCCCCAGGGGCCGGAGCTCTCTGCTCTAAATGCTAATAGAGTGAGTAATCAGAAACCTACATTTGGTAAATTATTTATCTTATCTCTGGAACTCAGCAAAGCATCGAAGACTGCAACTTCTGTAGAAGATGCTGTTGGTCAAGAACTCCAGCTGGAATTTGTACTTTTACTAGAAAAGGGAAAAGTTCAGAGACCAGTGTGCCTTATGAAGCAATCTTTTTTTTTTTTTTTTTTTAATGACCAAAGGCAAAGCCAAGGAAAACTGACTTCACAGTTCCATGGAACAGGTCTGGTTCATGTTTTTGTCTAATGGGCCTTATGTTCCAACCGTATTAGGGTAATGGCAAAGCAAACCAATAGACAATAAGGATCCCTGAAGAGCTGAGAATAGGTTCCCGCACTCGTCCCATCTCCACCCTTCCCTTGCAAAGGACTGCTGGAGTAACCGGCAGCAGTGATTCTAGAACTTGAGTGTCTGGCTTCGGAATCAGCTGGAGAGTTTGTAAAAACAGAGATTGCTGTGCCACATCCCCAGAGTTTCTGATTCTATAGGCTTTCTGAGGTGGGGCCTGTTAATCTTGCATTTTGAACAAATTCCTAAGGGGTACTGATGTTACTGGTTCAGGGACCGCCTTTAAGAACCATGGCCTATAGGGTGGGGTCTTTCTACAATCTAGTTTGGTTTTTATAGAATCTAGACAGCCACCCTCTGGATAAGGTATGGAAATTTAGAAGTTTTAGGGCTGTGACTGGGATTTTTGACAACGGAGTTAGCCCTAGTAACTAATCATATCACTTTCACCTATTTTACAAAATATATTAATTGGTAAATCAATTCCATCCATAATTAACATTATACTTATAAACTTACTCCATACATGCTTGTTTTGTGACCCCCACAGTCCTAAAGCACTTTTTTTTAAAATTGGGAGTCCCCTAGCTTTCTGCTCCTTTGGTTTAGAATTCAACTTTCTCAGATTTTGCCCCCCTTTCCCTCGTCTGTTTCCTTGTTGTTTTGCGCTTCCTGTCTGCAGAGATTCTTTAGGAGGCGCCAGGAATCGAACCCGGGACCTCCCATGTGGGAGGCGGGCACCCAACTGCTTGAGCCACAGCTGCTCCCTGTAAAGCACTTTTGAATTCAATAGAATTAAGCAAATAAAAAAGTAAAGGCTTAATTTGAATAAAATATAGATGTATAAGCCATATTCACATTTATAAACTCAAAATTTTTGTTTTGTCTATGTACAGAAGGGAAAGCATAGAGAGATTGAGAGGTGATTATTAAGAGGTAGTGTTTTTTGTCCATTTTTTATTTATTATTATTATTATTATTGGAATAATGAAAATGCTCCAACAGTGATTGAAGTGATGAGTGCACAACTATGTGATTATACCAAATACCATTGATTGTACACTTTGGATGGATTGCATGCTTTATTAATATGTATCAATAAAATTGATTTTAAAATATCCAAGGCACAGGAGAAAAAATGTTTTTTTTGAAACATTTTTTTTTGTTTTGCCTCAGCACAACTTCTTCAGTTCGTCCACATTTGGAGTGCGTATTATATATATGTACACCATATTAAAAAACACATAAGACAGAGTAGTGAATCTAAAGGGAGATGGGACTGAATAACTATGAACCATGTGAGTTCAAGGAATTCGCCACCAAGAGTGGCAGCTAGAGAATGCTTTTACAGACCGTGGCACATGAGTGGGGCCTGTTGAAAGTCTTTCCATGATGGATGATGGAAAAAGTTTTGGTAATAGGTGATTTTGGTGATGGCAGCACAATACTGTGAATGTAACTAATACCACTGAATTCTATATTTGAAAGTGGTCAAAATGGGAAATTTTATGTAGTATATATGTTAACACAACTTTTTAAAAAATTCCTTCCATGGCTTCTATCACCCTTCAGAGAAAATTCACACTCCTCAGAATGGCACACATAGCTCTTTGATTGCTTACAGTTACCTACTCTGTTAGATTCTCTCCCCTTCCTTTTCACCCCAGGGTGAGCAACAAGGTAAAACCCTGTGATAATATGAATTTCAGATTTAATAACAATTGATAATTAGTCCTCCACCAAGCACCCACCCCTGTTCTCAAATGGGAACAGATTAAACATCTCTTGGAGAGGGGGCAGGGGGTGAAGGGTGTTTGACTGGGAAATGACTGCCTCATGATCCTTTGGACTTTCTCAGTTCAGTGAGTGGTCAGTTGTGTACATAATGAATTTCACTATCTTTACTTTGTGTGCTTTTTGTGATAACACAGACCCAACTGGAAAAAAACTGTTTTTCTTTAACCTCTCAATAAAGCAACCCTTTCCCTCTGGTTTTTTTTTTTTTTTTTTTTTTTTTTTTTTTTTTTTTTTTTTTTTCTGTTTTTTTTTATGCTTATGGAATGTTTGGCTCCTCCCTACTGTGGTATGATGAGCTTTTTTGCCTCTAGGTGCCTGCACATGCTGTTCCCTTTTCCTGAAATTTGAGTTACCCTCTTCTGTCCTTGGACCTGTTGATTCTTCTATTCCTATTCGTGTTTTGAGTACCACAACAGGTACTACCTCTTCTCTGAAGCTTGCCCTGTCCCTGGAGATCAGTTTGGGAGGGTATCAGAGTCCTCTTTGCATCCTTTGTCCTAATAAAGTAACATTCTATAGAAAAAGGGTTCAGCTGTATGAGAGATGCTCATTAAATGTTTGTGAAGAAATGAGCCAGAATGGAGAGCCAGTGTATAAACAAAGAGAGATGGGAAATGCCAGACTCACTCTGGTGACAGCAAGTCTATCCTATTACCCTCTCTTCACACTCAAAGGAAGAGAAATACATGCCATTATGAGCAGAAGACAGAATAGCTGGGCCTCAGTTTCCATCTCTGTAAAACTGGGATAATGTCAGTACCTGCCTCATGGAGTGTTTGGGGGTGGGGAAGCATGTTATAAGGCACTTAGTACTGTGCTTGACACAATAAGGGCTCAATAAATGTTAGCCATTATTTTCCATACAGGTACCCTGACGGAATCAAACCTATTACCCAAATTTAGAACCAAAATCTCTGAAAGTGTAGGTGGAACTTGATAAAACTGTGTAGAGAAGGTCCTGGGAGCCCCTCAGAGCCAAAAAATAAAAATAAACAAACAAAAAACCATGCCCTCTTAAGTTTCTGGTTTATCTTTTGAAATTTGAAATCCCCACCAAGGCAGTTGACTCAGATAGCCAGGTCAAGCCCTTAGTTCATTACCTTTGACACAATACAAAATAAAGCCCACTTGCCATAAACCCACCCCTGTAAGACGGACAAACCCTGGTCCAATCAATAGGAGTCAAACTAATTTCCATTCCGTGGCTATAAAAACCCTTTGCATGATCTCTGACTCTGCGCCAAAAGGGCTTCATGAAGAGAAGTAGCCTTGTTTTGAGTTCTTCATTAGGATCAGATGAAGGGAAGAAACAGTGAAACAGATTTTAATTTAACATTAAAAAAAAAACTTTCTAACAAGTATGGCTGTATGGAACATGCTGTCTTGTGAAGTAATAAACTCCTTTTGAGTAGAGGTAATCGGGGTCTGGACAATCAAAAAGGATTTTCTAAGATCCTCAGCTTTAAGATTCTTGATTCTGAAATAAGAAAGGCTGTTAAGCACCTGTTACAACCATGAACTTGGGAGTTCAAAGAGTTGGCTTCCAGATTTGCCATTTGACTGTAGGCTAGTCTCTTCATCTATTTTTGGCTTAGTTTCCTTGCCTGAAACGGGGATAACAACCCCTATTTTTCTCACTATTGGAGGATGAGATCCTTTAATGCAGGTGAAGTGTTCAGCAAGGTGCCTGATACATAGTCAACACCTGATAAAAGGCAGCTATTTTTATTATCATGTTCAATGTTTTCTGGTGTTTATGCTAACATACGTTCATATGGATGTCTAGGATCTTTTTACCTGTGGAGCTTAACTGCTGTTACCAGTCCCTCTTCTAGGTTTGTGTGTCCCAGCTCACTCATCTCAGTTTATTTAGGCACTAGGCATTTGGCCATCCCCAGAGAAGTTTCTAAGTACCTAAAACTTTTGTATTGTTTTCAGAGTTCATTTTGCAGCAAATCATAGGGGCCTTAACTGATGGTTTCTGATTTGAATTACATTTCACCTGTTCTATAAAATTCTAGATAGAGAAGGATCTCCCTTAAGCCCAGGGAATGTGTGCTTATTGGGTGGGTTCCAGAGTAAATGCCCTTTTCCTTTAGGTGACATAAATAGTCCCATCACTGCTTCCAGGCTCTGTTAAGAGGAGAACAGACCTGTTTCCTCTCATGTCCCCTGAGTACCGATAACTGGATGCTAAGAAGTTGGCCAGATCATGTGGGATAGGCAGCTGTCTACATAGTGTAATTTGAGGGGTTTGAGGAAATCCCCCTGCTTAAAATATCTTCCCCCAGTGGCCCTGACACATGCCTGAAATGTATTTCTTACTCTTCAGAGTAAGGTGCTGCTAAAAAGCAACTCCTATCCAGAAGCGGACTCACATTCAGCCTTTAGCATTCCTTAGTACCTCTGTTGAATTTATCAAATTAGTTGGCTGGGTAGAGGGTCCCAGAGATAAGCAGTCACAAGACAAATAAGTGTTAAAAGATAAAAGCTGATCCTAAAGAGTCAGAAATATGAGGAGCTGGGCCACTCAGGTAAGGGGCTGTGAGGATGATTAGAACAGTTTGGGGGCAGCAGCTAGGAGGGTCTGGCCAAGAGGCAAGAGAAGGGAGATGTAGAATGTGGGTCAGAGAGGCTCTGAAGACTATTCCTGGACTTCCCTATTTTAAATATTACTACAACAAAGATATATATATATATTTTTAAATAACAAGTTTTTTCTTTCAGGTTATTTTCTTAGGTTATTTCCCCAAAATGGAATTCCCAAGTCAAAATTAAAGTTTTGATTGTATGCCAAAATGCTATGGAGCCACCAATACTGGGTAAGTATACTTGGATTGAATTGCCTTTGTATAGTTTGGATAGCCATCCTTGCAGAAGACCATTTTTCTTTCATTCAACCAAAAGTTCTGGAGCTCATAGTGCCAGGTGCCATACTAGGCTCTCCCCAGACAAAGCCAGCTGTCCCTACTTTTATACAATATAATTACCAATCAATTTGAGGCAAGTCAACCATTCTTGGGTGTTATACTACATCCCGGACACTATTTTTTTTCCTATCTTATTTTGACTTTTATTCCTCTTCACTTTTCATTTAACTTCTCTGGGAAAATATTTAATCTGTCATTTTATATAGTTAAAAAAAATCATTATAGTACTATACGTTTGTTGAACTGATTAAAGCATTACAGTAAAATTTCACTTTAATCCCATCTCCCAGAGAGAGCCAATATGAATAATTTGGTTAATTATCATTTTTAAGTCACCATATGATAAGTTTGCCAATTATTGAACTACATCTTAGAGGGAGCTATTATTAGCCCCAAATTACAGTTGAGGAAACTGAGCCTTTAGACAGGTTAAGATTACACAACTGCTAAGTGGCTGAATCAGGATTCAAACCCAGTTCTGTCTGACTCCAAAACCTGTGCTCATGTTTATCATGAAAGAGTAATTTCTTTTTTTTTTTTTTTTTAAGATTTATTTTATTTATTTCCCCCTCCCCCTTGCCACTTGCGATCACTGTCCGCTCTCTGTGTCTATTTGCTGCACGTTCTTCTGTGTCTGCTTGTCTTCCCATCTTCTCTTTTAGGAGGCACCAAGAACTGATCCTGGGACCTCCCGAAGTGGGAGAGAGGTGCAATCGCTTAAGCCACCTCAGCTCCCTGGCTTGTTGTGTCTCTCATTGTCTTTTCCTCTGTTTCTCTTTTTTGTTGCATCATCTTGTTGCACTAGCTCTCCGCACAGGTAGCTCGCCTTCACCAGGAGGCCCCGGGAACTGAACCTGGGACCCCCCGTATGGTAGATAGGAGCCCAACTGCTTGAGCCACATCCGCTTCTCAAGAGAAATTTCTTAAATAAACCCTTTAATAGTTAACATCTAATGATTGTTAGAGAGTCATCTAAAAATAAGACTGTCTGTCATAAGGCTTCGATGGGAGTTCCTATACTTCAGAGTCAGCATTTTGGTAAAATTTCTTATAACGTGAACCTAAAAATGCTAAACATTACATGAAGAGTGTTGGATAATGAGATGGTCATTTGCCTTGTCAGGTTCATTCCTACAGTTCAATATCAGAAATATTTACTGAACATCCGTGTTCAAGGCTTGGTTGCTGCCTTCAAGGGGTTCACAGTGTCTCTGGAGAACCATGTAGATAGACCAGTCTCAAACTCAAGCATGCATCAGAATCACCCTAAGACACTGGGCCCCACCCCCCAGAGTTTCTAACTCAGTAGAGCTGAGGTAGGCCTGAGAATTTACATTTCTAACAAGTTTCCAGGTGCTGCTGGTGCAGAGACCACACACTTTCAGAACTACTGAGTTAGACATATTAAGATCAGGTGTGAAATGTATGATTGAGGTGGCACAGGTGCGCTGAGAGCACAGAGGAGGGGCCATTTTCTGTTTTTATGCTAAAGAAGCTGAAGAGACAAATGGGAAAGTCCCTCTGCATCTGAAAATTCCCCAGGAAAGTTATAGCATTTAAACCTTGACCTTGTAAACATATTACAGTAAGAAACACCCATTGCCTATACCATTAATTTGCTACTTGGCAAATCCTACCTTTCATTATTAATTATATCCACATAACAGAATAGAAAGAGCCTGGTGTGGCAAACCTTTCTCTGAAAATGCTATGGGAACTTTGTCAAGTTATTTTCTTTCTCTGAGATTCAGTTTTGGTCATCCATAAATTAAAGAGATTAGGTGTGATGGTCTTTAAATTTCCTTCCATCTTTAAATCTTTCTGATTCTATATATCTTGTCTTATCAGGATAAAAAGATCCTTAAAGAAGAACTAGCACCATGTCTTTTGCTTCTATGTATCTCCATGGTACTTAGCACAGTACCTGGAACATAGTAACTGTCCAGCAAATGCTTATTGATTAATTGGCAAAATCAGTCAATACCATTGCAAGACATAGAGATTCTTGTTTCATGGCTGTAAAGATTGTAGCTTCCCCTCACCCTAAGGCTAATCCTTACCCCACATGCTTAGCAGCCATTCCTCTTTGCCACCACTCACCCACACAGCTAACTTTTAACATTGTTCCCATCCCCATTCATTTCTCTTGGGCACAATATTGAAGGAAATTATCCACTGACTCTATTGTCTTTCCATTCATTACCTTGTTTCCTGATTTTATTTAAGCTGGCTCGTCGCCCTTCTGTGTTCTTAGTGTGACCTCTAACACACAAAGAGCTACCCCATACATTGTCCATCTTTTAAAACCAGCCTATGCTCCATGAATTAGGGCTTGTGCCTCTCTCTCCAGTGGACTTTGGGCAAGTTACTTACCTTTCTGGTTATAATAATAATGACTATTAAATAAAAACTATAAATATTTATGCCATATAAATATATATAAAAAACATTTGCTATATAAAATATGTATGTACTATATATATAGCATATAAGATGATTAATTAGGGTGGTGCTTAGCCTACAGTAAATGCTCAACTAATATTAGATATAATTTAAAAAAATAATTTAGACTGTTCCTACCTCTCCAAGCCTTTGACTTGTGAATCTGGCCATCTTTTTTTTTTTAATTTTAAAGAAACTTTAGATTACATTAATGTTACATAAAAATATAGGGGTGGCCATCTTAATTTATTAAAGTGCTTTTCTGAAAAAGGCAAAATTTTGCTTTAAAGTCTGTTTTTTACAGTGCAGTCACATGTCTTTTTTTTTTTCACTTTTTTTTATTATTGGGGGTAAAAATCAAATTTTTCACAATACAAACCAATATTTGTAAAATGATATATAAATATATATGCATATATGTGTCACATGTCTTTTCATTACAATATATAATAAAAGTGGCAGGGGGAGTGGACGTAGCTCAAGTAGTTGACCACCTGCTTTCCACGTACGAGGTCCTGTATTTGATCCCCGGTACCTCCTAAAACAAAACAAAACAAACAACAAATAAACAAATAAAATGAAAAAACCAACTCAGGAGAGCCGATGTAGCTCAGTGGCTGAGCGCTGGCTTCCCACATACAAGGTCCAAGGTTCAATCCCCAGTACCTAAAAAAAAAAAAAAAAGTGGCAGGGGAAATACACAGGATCTCAGATATGTTCTCATTTGGGTTTAATTCAATGCAATTTAAAAAGTATCTGTTTACCACCTCCCAAAGGGAGCTATGTGGTCTTAAAAAACTTAAAATGTGGTCTCTGGGCTTGAGGAGTTTATGGTCTCATTGGGGAAATATGGGGAATTAGGAAACTAGGGTCCTTTCTTGGTGGGCATTCAATTAATGTTTGCTGTGGTTAACGATGAGGCTATGGCAGTAAACACTTAGATAACAAAAGAATACGATTGTGTTAGATTACTAGCACAATTAAGAATTGCTGTGAGTTTAAAAACTATCAGCTTGGGGAGCGGATGTAGCTCAGTGGTTGAGTGCCTGCTTCCCACGTACAAGGTCCTGGTTTCAATCCCTGGTACCTCCTAAAACAAACAAACAAACAAAAAACAAGTTTAGGCATAAGAAGAGTCTACATAGAGCCCCAGTGGGAATAGGAGACCCCGGATTATTAATAAAGATTAAAAACAAACAACTGTCAGCTGGGATGGTCAGGGGAAGCTGCAAGAAGTCCAAATGGCCTTAAGTTGGTCTGAAAGGGCAAACTGAATTTGGGGATATGTACATACGTTGGGGAAAGTATGTAATCTATGTTGTCTTTATGGTTCTGTGCTAGAGGACTGGCTATTTGCCATTCATGACTCTGATGACTGCCAATAAGTTTGACTTCCGCATTTAGTACGTGGGTTGTATAATAAAGTAGCCTCACTGAACACAGAGACAATCTTAAGCTATACAGGGAAAAGTAACACCATTTCTATAAAGTAGACCTCATGGCTCACTAGTTTTCCAGAGTTTATTAAGAAAAATAAGCCTGTGACCAAGAGGATACCAGTGAACAAGACTGCACTTACACATTCAAAGAGTGTTTGACAGGGAAGTGGATGTGGCTCAAGCAATTGGGTGCCCGCCTACCACATAGGAGGTCCTGGGTTCGGTTCCTGGTGCCTCCTAAAGAAGACAAGCAAGATGGTGAGCTGACGCAACGAGATGATGCAACAAAGAGGTGAAACAAAGAGGCCCAACTAAGAAACACAATGAGACACAACAAGCAGGAAGGAGAGGTGGCTCAAGTGATTGGGTGCCTCCCTCCCACATGGGAGGTCCTGGGTTCGGTTTCTGGTGCCTCTTAAAAAGAAGACGAGCAGACACAGCATACAGCAAACAGACACAGAGCAGACAGCGAGCACAAACGACACAGCGGGGGTGGGGGGAGCAAATAAATAAATAAATTAATTAATTAATTAAGTCTTTGACAAAGTTACACATTGAAGACCAGAAAAAAATGGTTCTATACCTGAAGTATGGTTGTTCTAGGTCTGGCTGTGGTAAGTTGTCCATGTTTGTTTTAGCAAGCACATAATCAAAAAAGAGAACTAAAACAGTCGGAAAAGAGGAAGTATATATTGAAAACATAAGTTTCTCCAAATTATTGAGTAAATTTTATCCAATCATGTTAATGCATGTCTACATTGTCATTTGGATTTTTTTATTTTTTTTTATTTTTATCATTTGGATCTTGAATACTCTGTGTTAACCACAGTGTAATCTAATATCCCTAAACTATCATTCAAAAGATGATTCAAATGGGGAATCTTCCTAGTTTCCTCTTCAAAAAAGACTGAATTAAAGTCTATCATCTTTTTCATGTCTTTCTTTCACCTTTTCCATTATATCAGGAGGTCTTCCTGATTCTCTTTGGCTTTGTGCTTTTGATTTATTTAAAGAAAATTTTAGTCATTCATTTCACATGTATTATGGAACACAAAGAACATAACACAAAGCACCTTTTACTTTAATTCCTGACTTTATTCACCCTGTTCCTTCTTGCTCCTTTCTACCTATTCAAATCTTACTCATTCTTTAAGATGCACCCTGAGTTCTACATCTTCCATGGAGCCTTCCCTGACCTCTTCAGCATCCTCTGAACTCTGCCCTTGTAGATGATACTTCAGTTAGCACTTAATCATAGAATCCCTTGTCAGAGATCTTAAAGTCATATTCCTTAGAAAAGCAGAATGGTACAGTAGGTAGATGGCTGTGCCACTGATTAGCTATGTAGCCTTGGGCAAGTTACTTCTCTCTATTCTTGTTTCTTTATCTGTAAACAGGTGAAGATGGTAAAACTGCCTGTGTTACAGGATTTATATGAGGATCCAGATAAAGTGCTTAGAATGCCTAGCACATCTTTGATGCTCAATGTTGGCTGTTATTACAGTCTGTTTTGCCACTTGCACCTGACCCATTTTCAGTACTCAGCCTTCTATTCAGTGAAAAGGTGATGGCTTCTGCCCTCAATGCATTTATTTATTTATTTATTTATTTTAAGTTTGATTTTATTTCTCTCCTCACCCACCGTTTGTGCTCGCTGTCTGTTCTCTGTGTCCATTCATTGTGCACTCTCTGTGTCTGCTCGTCATGTCTTTAGGAGTCACTGAACCAAACCCAGAACCTCCTATGTGGGAAAGAGGAGCTCAATTGCTTGAGCCACCTCCACTCCCTGCTTTGTTATGTCTCTCATTGTGTTTCCTCTTTGTGTCTCCTTGTTGCATCATCTTGTTGCATCAGCCCGTAGCGCCAACCTGTCGGGTAAGCTCGCTGTCTTGCTTGTCTTCTCTAGGAGGCACTGGGACCCGAACCTAAGACCTCCCATGAGGTAGGCAGGTGCCCAAATGCTTAAGCCACATTCGCTTCCCCCTCACTGCAATTATTATTTAGTTGTAGAGACAAAACAAATATAGAGAAATTACAACATAAGGCTGTCTATTATTAAATGAGATATGAGCTATACAATAAACAAATGTTTTCTTTACTGTCTTGAAGTGCCTAGAAAGATGTTCCACGAAATCTTTTGGGACTAATTTTTTTCTTTTACCTAGGTGCACTTTGTGGCTCTTTCAAATACCACACATCAGCAGTTTTACACCACTTTTTTTTTTTTTAAGATTTATTTTATTTCTCCCCACCCCCTTGTTTGCACTTGCTGTGTCTGTTTGTCCTCCTTGTTTCTTTAGGAGGCACTGGGAACCAAATCCAGGACCTTCGATGTGGGCAGGAGGCGCCTAATCGCTTGAGCCACCTCCACTTCCTGCTTTGTTGTGTCTCTCATTATGTTTTTTCTTGTGTCTCTTGTTGCATTTTCTTGTTGCATCAGCTTGCTGTACCTGCCTGTCGTACCAGCTTGCTGTATTCTTCAGGAAGCACCAGGAATTGAACCAGGGACCTTCCATGTGGTGAGCAGGAGTTCAATCGCTTGAGCCATATCCATTTCCCTATACCACTTTTTAAAAGATGGCAGACAATCCCCTCACAACTCCAGACATCTCCTTCTCTCTCCCTTTTTCTCCCTCTCTCTCTCTGTCTCTCTCTCTCTCTCTCTCACTCACACACACACACACACACACACACACACACACACGATGGCCCATTTTCTTTTGTCAGTTAAACATGCGGGGTTTTTGTTCCTGTGCCTGGTCTTTTTGATCTGAGGCATATATTTTCCTAGTCTTCCAATAAGGTATATCAGTGTCCAGGTTTCCTGTAGCCTTTATGATTTCTAAGCTACTCCTTTTTGTTCTTACCTATCTAGCAATTCTCAGGAACTATAAAACCTTTGTGTACAGTGCCTTCAGTAAACATTATTTTAACTCACATTGTGAGCTCTGAATGTGTAAAATTCCAAAAATAAATTTAGGTTGCATATATTTCCTTTAAAAAACATGAATTTAATTACACTTTACTGGACAATAAAAAAAAAAACTTCCTTCTCCAATCTTGCTGAGGAAACCGAAAACTGGCTAAAAAATTTATAAACTTGAAACAAATGTCACATCTTATCAAGGACAAGAGCCAGTTCTATCTTGACTACATGAATTCCTTGACAATTCTGGGGTTGGGACACCCTGGATTTCCTAGGTGTCTACCACTACCTCAGTTATTAGAACTTAAAAAGGAGGCTTTATGGCAGTCTTTTAAAATTTAGATGGTTTTCATGTCTTACAGTTTACAGTGGATATTTATTTGCATGTATTCTACATATATGAAATGTATGAAAAACTTTAATTTTTCTAAATAATTTTACAACTACTGAGGTAATTGGAGAAATCTTAAGGTATAGAAAAAAGTGGGTTGCAGTTGGCTTTCTCCAAAATTTCCCCTTTCTTTTTTACATTGAGAGAATAAAAAATAATGGAAGTGAATTTTTCAAAATTAAACTTTTTTTCCTTTTTTTTTTTAATTAAACTTAAAAAATATAGTAATTCTTTTCTTGGAAGAGAAATAAGGAAATGCACTCAAATTATTTCTACCCGGTTAATTGCAAATAGAGAAAAAGCTAGACAATTCTAGTTATATAAGTACATGGACCAGACTCAGAGGTACTTAAAAACAAAAAAAGTATACATGCCTCCCTTTCAAACTTATGTCTTCTAAAATTTTGTGATTATAGAAATTGCTGAAGTCATTCCTTGACAATGACTTGATTAAATCTCTATCAGGTAAAATATGGAAACTGCCTAAGGATTTAGATATTGTTCAAATTAACATTAACAAATTCTTCCCTTTCCTGAGAATTGTTAAGCATAATTACAGCCTTCATCTTTCCAAAAACATTTGGTATATAATTATTAGGGTGATTTTTCTGATTCTTTGTTAAATTATTTGAGACAGCACAAGTAACTCGTTTTTATTATTAAAACTATACTTGATGACTCAAGATATTGATTTTCTATCCACTTTTAATGCACAGCATACCTGAACATTTAATAATTATCTGTAAAAGCAGTTTTAAGTAAATAAAAGCTCTTTGCCAAGCGAGGTCCATCTTTTGTAATTTCTAGCCATGAAGTACTCACCATATAAAGCAGACATTAAATGTTAATCACTTTAGCTCTAACTGATTAAATATTTAGCCCTACAAAGATCCAAAGTAAGTGAAAAAGTAAGGTTGAATTTGATTTAACGTGTACTACTATTTCAAATCGCATACTCTCCCAAGATGCATAAAATCAAAATATTTATCCAGCATTTCACCTTTTGAACCCTTCAAGGTGCAAGACCATTCCAAAATTCTTCCTATCATCACTGTTATAATCATGATCGGCATTATTGTCATCATAGCTATATTTATTAGTTTACTCTGTGCTTTACATGCAGAATTTTATTTGCTCCTTACAACAGCCCTGTGAGGTAGGTGCTATTATCTCCATCCATTCTGACTCTAAAGCTTAGAAAGGTTAAGTAACTTGACCAATGTCATGTAACTAGGTGACAGAGCCCAGATTTTAAATCAGGCAAACAGTTCAAAGCCCTTGTCCCTAGCCTCTACTTTATTTTGTCTAAGCTTGTTTAATGCACTTAAATTTGGCATAAATTGACATTTTCCTTGGGGCCCCACTATGGATGAAAAGTTTTATGGTTTTCCCCTTTATCAACCAATGTTAGATAAAGAAGTATGCATTCAAGGTCCTTATGAGGTAGGCTGGGACAACAATGCATAAATAGTTGAAAAGTTAATTAACAAAGAGAGATCAGAAGAAAACGTGCTGTTGTCAGGTAAGCGGACAGTGAAGCTTGGAGTTTGTCTGAGGTGGAATTACAACTGTGACCTGAAGGGTGGAAAGACTTTGAATAAAAAAGAGAAGACACTCCCAGAGGAGGGTGACTCCTCAGCAAAGGCAGAAAATCTGGCAAGTGCTAGGTGAGTGGGAACAACTGGGAATGGACTAGTTTGGCTAAAGGTGAAGGCATGAGAAAGGAGGGTAGAGGGGATGGGGGGTGGAGGGCACAAACATTTGCTGATGACCTACTCAGTGCCAAGGAGTTTTAGACCCTGATAAGAGGAAAGCTTTGAATACTCAGGAGTCAAATATGGGTCATTTCTGTTCCTCCCTTAGTTATTGTATGACCCTGTGTCATCCTACTTATGTTTCATTTTCCGGTCTGTAAAAAAGGAATAATTCTTGTTCCCTTGGGTTTTCTCCTAGTCATCAAAAATGAATGCGTTAGGCCACAGTACACAAACAAAAGGAAAAGATGTAATATTTTACAAGTTCATAAAAGTTGTTAAATATCTGGGCAACTTTATACAACAAGCACTGTAGAAAACTTAATGAAACAGTTAAGTCACTAATGACAACAGCTATACAGATCCTCAAACATCCTTTTTCCTTGAAGTGGCATGAACTTTGAAAAAACTAAAATGGAACGTAGTTAGCTTTTCAATGACTTAGCCCACCACAATTTCAATTTATGGGTTACATGGCTTTTAATTTATTCATTTCACACGTCGTTATCAACTCTACATGAAGTTAAAAAAGGACAAAGTATGAAAGTCGAATTGGTCAGTTTTCCGTGTTATTTCCACGGGGGGGGAGTACGTGGGGGGAATTTCCTTTGAGACAGCAAGGCGGGAGTCAGCCAATAATTGCTGGTAATAATAGGCTGATGAAAAGGTGACTACAACGTGAAAGCGCTGATTAAATCGAGCGCACCCTCCCACCATCGTTATGATCAGGCATTTTCCTCTTCCTCCCGCCCTCACAGAAGGGGCTGTGACAGCATCTGGCATCATAATACTAACATTTGTTTAGTGCTTTCCTATTTACGGGGCACTTTCCCACACATCACTTCTTACGAATCGGGATTCACTGGTACCTTTCTGCATTTTCAAAATGAAAATCTGCTTGGGAATGCGGGGCTGATCTTTTAAGCGGCTGTAAGCCCCTCCGGAATCGGCGGAGTTCTCCCCCAGTTTAGCTCTAGGCCCGATACACCTCCTCTCCCTCTGAGAAACCGCCGTGACTCACATCTTGCAAATCTTCGCCCCCTACGCGCCCCGCAACACCCCCAAACCCCCGAGGAGCCCCCACCCGAGCCACAGCGCGCCGTCAACCCGCCCAGCCAGACTCGGAGGTCTTGGGTCTGAGTCACACAGAAAGACCACCCTCGTCGGTATCCCCACACACAGTCCCTCACACCCTGGCGCTGCCGCCCGGCCTCCCCGCCTGACACACCAACGCTCGTCATCTCCGCGCAACTTGTTATGCTCCAGCTCGAGCCCTTGACCCAAAACCTCGGAGAAACGCCGGGAGCGCCAGAGCCGGCCTCGGGCGGCCTTTGATGGCTTTGTTATTGTTTGGGTTTGAATCGATACGCCCCTCCCCATCCTTCCTCCCCCGCGGCCGGGCACCCAGCTCCCGCCTCCCCTCACGCCCCGCGCCCCTCCCCCTCCATTTTGGCGCCTTTTCCTTCCCGCCACGTCGTGGCGGCGTAGAGACCATTCTGACCGCGCGAGCGGGGCGCGCCGTGGTATGCAGATCAGCCGGCCTCTGGTTGGCTGGAGACGCGCCGGCGGGGGCGGGGCCGGGGCGCGGCGACAGAGCGCGCGGGGCGGGGGCCGAGGGGAGTTGCCCCGTCCCGCCGCCTCCCCACCCCCTCTCCTCCCTCCGCCGGCCCGGCTGCCCGGCTCCCCGCCTCGGCCTCCCGGAGAGGCCCCGCCCCATCCCCGCCCGCCCGCGCGCCTCCCCCCCCGCCGGCGCGCTCCGCCCCTTTACTCCTGGTGGCGGGGCGAGCCGGGCGTCTGCTGCAGCGGCCGCGGTGGCGGAGGAGGCCCGAGAGGAGTCGGCGGCAGCGGCGGTGGCGGCGGCGGGGCCGGCAGCAGCAGCAGCAGCAACAGCAGCTTCGAGACCCCTGTCCCACGGCACAGAGCGCGTTGCCACACGAGCCCTCCGAGCCGCCTGACCCGGCCGGCGCGCCCGCCCGCCGCCAGCCCCGGCAGCGCCCCCAGTCGTCCTCCGACTCGCCCTCGGCCTTCCGCGCCAGTCGCAGCCGCAACGCCAGCCGCAGCGGCAGCCCCAGCAGCAGCCCCAGCAACACGCAGAGCCAGCCGCACGACCCCAGCCCCGGCTCCTCCTGCTGCGCCTCCAGGCACCGTCCCTGCGCCGACACCCTGGAGGTTGGGATGCTCTTGTCCAAAATCAACTCGCTTGCCCACCTGCGCGCCGCGCCCTGCAACGACCTGCACGCCACCAAGCTGGCGCCCGGTGAGCGCCTCCCCGCCCCCCCCCCCCCGGCCCGGGGACTGTGGGGTGGGGGACCCGAGGCGCGGGCCGGCGCTGAGTCCCCTGTGCCTCCCTCTCCTAGGCAAGGAGAAGGAACCCCTGGAGTCGCAGTACCAGGTGGGCCCGCTGCTGGGCAGCGGCGGCTTCGGCTCTGTCTACTCAGGCATTCGTGTCGCCGACAACTTGCCGGTGAGTGGGCGCCCCGCCGTGGGGGTGGGGGACATGCGGGAGGCGCGCGGGTTTGCTTTGGTCCCGGCCAGGGGACCTAACGGGGACTCTCTGGGGCTTGCAGGTAGCTATCAAACACGTGGAGAAGGACCGGATTTCCGACTGGGGAGAACTGGTAAGTGCCCTGGAGGGAGCGACCCCCGGGAGGGGCAGGGCGCGGGGAGTCGTCTGTCCCCCCCACCCCCGCCGCCTGCTAACGCGGCTCCCACCGCCCCCGCAGCCCAGTGGCACCCGAGTGCCCATGGAAGTGGTCCTGCTGAAGAAGGTGAGCTCGGGCTTCCCCGGCGTCATTAGACTCCTGGACTGGTTCGAGAGGCCTGACAGTTTCGTCCTGGTGCTGGAGAGGCCCGAGCCGGTGCAAGACCTCTTCGACTTTATCACGGAAAGGGGGGCCCTGCAGGAGGAGCTGGCCCGCAGCTTCTTCTGGCAGGTGCTGGAGGCCGTGCGGCACTGCCACAATTGCGGGGTGCTCCACCGCGACATCAAGGACGAGAACATCCTCATCGACCTCAATCGCGGCGAGCTCAAGCTCATCGACTTCGGGTCGGGGGCGCTGCTCAAGGACACCGTCTACACGGACTTCGATGGTGAGCCAGGCCCCCGGGAGGGAGCTGCCCAGGTGACTCGGCCGGGCCTGGAGGCCTCGGCCAGCCTCCCTCTCCCTCTCCGGCTCTTTGTAAAGGTCATCGGGCAGCCTGGCTCGATGCTGGGAGGGGCGGGGCGAAGGAGAGCTTCCCAGCGTAGTAAGGCCGGCATTTCAAGCCAACTGAACCTGCAATCTTTCTGGCATGATTTTATTATTTTAAGTGGAGTTCAGTGGGTTCCCAGCTTTCCCGATGAATAAGAGGTTATGGGCAAGCAGCTGTAGCCCAGATTTTTGAAGTATGACCCAATTTCCCCGCTAGTAAAAGGGTGGGAGGGGAGTGGGAGGGGAGAGCGGGAGAGATGAAAATCGATGCCGGTTTTGTAATTTTTGTTTTGTTTTGTTTTATACGGAAGTAAGTTTCTGTGCGGTAGTTTTCAGAGCTGCAGTTCCCGTCCCTCCCCCTTTGATCCTGGGGAGGGGTAAGGAATAGAAACAGTAGTTTCGCTAAATAATTCATTTTGTTGATTGGGGGGAGGGGTGGTGGAGGGTGAGGGAGTCAGTAATGAATGTTGTGAAATAAGATCTGTTGCTCGTTTGAAAATTAGTTGGGTGTCTCCGCAGAGAGAATGAAAACCAATCCTAGGGAGGGGCTTAGAGCGAGTTCTTTAAGAAAAGAAGGAATGAAGAGCTTTGCGATCAAAGCACAGGAGGGTGGGTCGTCATCCGAGCAGCTTAACCTAACAAACGACAGCCTTTCAAAACTTGTGACTCGGGCTTGTAGCTTGTGTTTATTTGCCCTTGGAGGACGCTAGGCTGGGCAGCATTTTTTGTATTTAACAGTTAATGGCTGGCTGGGTCCGCCCATGTTTTTTCCTTCGAGTATTTGCTGCCCCCTGGTGAGCACCAGTGGGATAGGCCTTTTTTTTTTTTTTTTTTTTTTTTACAACCCAAAGTTTGTAAACAGGAATCACGTGGTCTGAAACCAGCTTGGCAGCTTGGTCTACCTTTCCAGTTTGGGGAAGAAAGGGTGTGGGTGCCTGCCCCTACACTCACAGAGGGTGGGGAGGATGCCCTTCCAAAGAGCACCCCTTTGTTTGTGTGTCCTCGCCTGGGTCATAACTGAAATGAGAATATCCCAAATTATCCCCCGGGCTCCTGGGCAACATTTAATGTAGTTTGAGGATCGTCTGCGGCATGCTTCCTTGATTGTGCAGACATTGATCCATTCATTGCTTTGTGGGTGGTCCCACCACATACAGGCCTCAGGATTTGGATCTGCAGCCACCTCTGTTTGCTTCTTGGAGCAGTTTGTAAAGAATTCCAGTTTATGGTTGGGGCTGGTAGAGAGGTGGGTAATGCTTTGGGTTGGAGAGATGCCATAAGCCACTCGTCCACTCTCCTTTTAGCCCACGAAAAATAAAATGGAACTCACCCAGTTGCTGAGGGAAGGGCCCTGTGCTTTTTTTTAAAGAAATTTTTCACAGAGAAGTTGTAGATTTATAGAAAAAGGGGCAGTGCTTTTTATTAGAGTTACTCGGTGTACCACGTGATTGCTTTGTGTTTATTTTTGCTGAAAGCATATTTTCCCTTCTATTCCCCTGGCTTGTAGGGACCCGAGTGTATAGTCCTCCGGAGTGGATCCGCTACCATCGCTACCATGGCAGGTCGGCGGCCGTCTGGTCCCTGGGGATCCTGCTGTACGATATGGTCTGTGGAGATATTCCTTTTGAGCACGATGAGGAGATCATCAGGGGACAGGTGTTCTTCAGGCAGAGGGTCTCTTCAGGTAATTTCCAGAAGAATCACAGGGCTGTGACTCCTTGAGGGTACAGTCCTTGAATTCCGAAGAGCTCTACTGGGTGTGCCGTGACCTGGGTTAGCAGAATCCTAGGCCAATGGTTTCTACCTGAGAGCTGGCCCCAGGAATCACATGGCTTGCTTCAGAGCTTTCTTTGGGAGGCCAGAGGAAGATCATGTGTGAGAATGGTTTTTCTGTTTATTACTTTGTAAAAGTACCAACAGAGACCTGCTTCCTCGACTCCCTGTTTTGCCACAGAGTAAAAAGTCGAGGGCTCTCATCAGCCCTTAAGGCAGTAGCTCTCTAACTGCTGTAGTTCCAGTGACCTCATTGTGGGTGGTGGTCATGTTTGTAAGTTGGTAAGTGAATTGAATCACCTCATCACACTAAGTGGTGTCTCATCAAAATCCCTTGTCATCATCCTTCCTATTTCTGGTGAGTGAGTGTTGTGGGAAAGGCCCCAGCTATTGAAGTTTGAAAACCACAGGTTTAAGAGGGGAGCCAAGTTTTAGCTGAGAGCAGACTGAAAGATCCAAATGTTAGTTTATTTTAATGCCTTTCCATTGAAGAGTACCCAGCACATAGCTGATGTTCCGGAAAGTGCGTGGCTTCCTTGGGACCCCATACTCCTTGGGCCCCTGGGAAGCAAATTGGGAATACCTTTATATTGCAAAAAAGTTGAGTCATTCATGCCTTCTCTCTATCCTGTTTTCTGCAGAATGTCAGCATCTCATTAGATGGTGCTTGGCCCTGAGACCATCAGATCGGCCATCCTTTGAAGAAATCCAGAACCACCCATGGATGCAAGATGTGCTCCTGCCCCAAGAAACTGCTGAGATCCATCTCCACAGCCTGTCACCAGAGTCCAACAAATAACAGCTTTCCCAGCAGGTCCTCCCCTCCCCATCAGTCAGATGCTTGAGGGAGGGGAGGCTTCTGTCTCCAGCTTCCCAAGTACCATTGATACTTCTCGCCGAGCAGGACAGTGCTTGATACAGGAACAACATTTACAACTCATTCCAGACCCCAGGCCCCTGGAGGCCACCTCCCGGCACGGGGGGAAGAGACTCCACTCCAGGTGCCCTAGGCCTCAACTCCCTTAGATTCCCTCTCCTTCTCATAGGTGTCCAGCATTGCTGGACTTCTGCAAAATCCCGGGGGTGGGGGGTGGGGGTGGGTCAGAACCCTGCCATGGAACTGTTCCCTTCATCATGAGTTCTGCTGAATGCCGTGATGGGTCGGGTAGGGGGGAAACAGGTTGGGATGGGCTAGGACTAAGTACCATTTTAAGTCCCTGTCACCTCTTCCGACTCTTCTGAGTGCCTTCTGTGGGGACTCCGGCTGTGCTGGGAGAAATACTTGAACTTGCCTCTTTTACCTGCTGCTTCTCCAAAAATCTGCCTGGGTTTGGTTCCCTCTTTCTCTCCCCCTCCCTCCCTCCCCTCCCCCCTTCCTTTATATGAAAGGTGCCATGGAAGAGGCTACAGGGCCAAACGCTGAGCCACCTGCCCTTTTTCTGCCTCCTTTTAGTAAAACTCCGAGTGAACTGGTCTTCCTTTTTGGTTTTTACTTAACTGTTTCAAAGCCAAGACCTCACACACAAATGCACAAACAATGCAAATCAACAGAAAAACTGTAAATGTGTGTACAGTTGGCATGGTAGTGTACAAAGGATTGTAGTTGATCTAATTTTTTCTTGATTTTGCCTTTTAAGTTATTTTACCTGTTTTTTTTTTTCTTCTTTTTTTTTCTTTTTTTTGAAAGATGCGCATTCTAACCTGGAGGTCAATGTTATGTATTTATTTATTTATTTATTTGGTTCCCTTCCTGCTCCAAGCTTCCACGGCTGCTGTCCTAGTTTTCTTTCCTCCTTTCCTCCTCTGACTTGGGGACCTTTGGGGGAGGGCTGTGACGCTTGCTCTGTTTGTGGGGTGATGGGACTCAGGCGGGACAGCTGCTGCAGCTCCCTGACTGCCGTGGGGCCCCCCACCCACTTACCCAAGTGGGTCTGGGTTCTGTGGGTGATGGGGGGAAGGGTGTTGCTGACTTGTGTATAGAGGATAGTTTTATGAAAAGCAGTTCTGGGTGGTGTGCCTTCCAGATCCTCTCTGGGGCTGTTTTGAGCAGCATGTAGCCTGCTGGTTTTATGAGTGAAATACTGTACAGGGGAATAAAAGAGATCTTATTATTTTTTTTTTTTTATACTTGGCGTTTTTTGAATAAAAACCTTTTGTCTTAACTTGTGGCTTCTAAGTGTTGTCCATGCAGAGGCATGCTAGCATGCATTTATTGAACTTCTGGTAAGTGCCAAAATCCTGTGTTAGGAGAAGGGGAGCTTTCTGTAAGTCTGATTTCCTTCAACAGGAGTCCTGGGATGGTCACCTTTCCAAAATGAGGGTATGGTCAAGGGTTAGGGCCAATATTGTGTGGACAAAATTTGTCATGAGAGGCCCAATGAAATCCTCACCTCATTCCTGACAGTTCTAGAGCTGTGTTGTCTAATACAGCACACAAGGCTATTTAGTTTCTTAGTTGCACTGGCCACATTTCAGGCATTGAATACCACTTGTGACTAGTGGTTACCTTATTGGACAGTACAGATAGAACCTTTCCATCATCAAAGTTCTATTGAACAGTGCTTCCCTTCAGATTTCAATTGAAGCTTTAAAAATTTTTCTCCCACTGGTAAAATGAACCCTTGAAAGATGTCAAGTTTACTGAAAAACAGTTACTTTTATTAGTTGCATTACCTCCTAATTCAAGTAAGCTTCGCTTCATTTGCTATAGTAGATGGATGGAAATATGTGTTTTCACTTAACAGGGCTTTCCCCACTTCAATGTGCTTAACAAAGTGCTTCTACTGCAAGTAGGTGAAATGTTAGCTCTGCTATTTTCTTAATGCTTGTGCTTGGATAATTAGTATTTTCAGTCCGTGGTTTCTTTGCAAAAATCTGTTTAAGGCCCTTGTCCATTTTATGTGAGTTTAGTTTAAACTGAGCGATAAAAGCCATTAATCCACTTTGCACGTATGGTTTGAAGATGCCCTGATATGCTGAAAACAGGAGCATGCGCCACTGTCAACTTGTATATTAAGTGTTAGTAAAGTTGGTTTCTTGTATCTTTATAAACATCAACAGCAGTTCTAACATTCTTTTCTCCCTGTGGGTCATCTCGCCCCTCTCCCTGGTGCGTGCACAGCCTTTGGACACCGGCCCAGACTCTTGTCAAGTTGCTTGAGGGTCCAGGCCACGATACCTCTCATTTATGTTCAGTTCTGAGGTTTGTCTAGCCCCAAACTTGGATTAGATCCCCCACCCTAGCTCAGCCCCATGTGGTCGTGGAGGAGGAAGGAAGGATTTCTTGGTTCTGTGGGGCTGATTTTCTGAGGTTCCCCTTTTGTCACCACCTAACCCCACCTTCCCACCCCATTCCCAACCTCTTGAGTCTGAGGATTGCATGCTTCCTTTCCCGTAAAATTGACACTTGAATTAAAAGTTGCTCCAAGCTAATAACGAAATTCAGCAAAGTCCCTTGAGGTGAATTTCTGGTAGTTTCCCCATCCTCTGTTGAGACTCCCAGGGTGACGGAAGAAGGTGTCTCTGAAGAAATATCTATTATGCTTCTATTGGGTGCAAGGTATGGGTGTATGGGCAAGGTAAAAAATATATTCTCATGGGCAGTTTGAAATGTAGAATGGTAGGGAAATCAATAACTAGTATGGCAGTATGAGACCAATGTTTGGCCATGGGAATATAGAGGAGGGGATAGGGAGCAACGGTTAGGAGCATGGACTTGGGCACCACATTCTACCTGCATTATATTAGATACATGGGGCAAGTTAGGCCTTCTGAGACTAAATAGGAATACTCCTTCATAAGGCTATCAGGAGGATTGAATTAAATGCACATGCAAACAAATGCGATCTCCTGCTTCCAGAGGCAGAGTTCATCTGGAAGGCTTCGAAGAGGAAGCAGCATTTCAGCTGGACTTTAAGGATAAGCCTCAGTTTGTTCACCTGTAAGGTGAGACACTGAACATGCACATTGAGCAGCGAAACACAGAGGGGCTAATTTTTTTTTTTTTCTCCACTAGACCAGAGGTCAGTAAACTATGGTCGGCTAATCAAATCTGGCCTGCTGCCTCTCGTTTTGTATAGCCTATGAGCTAAGACTGGGTTTAACATTTTGAAATGGTTGTAAACAGACTAAATGAATAATATTTCGTGACATGTGAAAATTATATGAAATTCAAATTTCAGTGACCATAGTTTATATGGAACACAGCCCCGCTCGTTCATTTACGTATTGTGCTACAACATAGAGTTGAGTAGTGTGATAGAGACGATGGCCAAGAAAAGTTGGAAACATTTACTATCTGGCCTTTTATAGAAGTTTGCCAACACCTGCTCTAGGCCATGGTCTCACTGATTCATCTCTGTCTTTCCAAACACTTAGCCTAGTGCCAGGCACATAGTAGGTCCTCAGTGGTAATAGCTAACACTTATTCAGTACCTACTATATGCCTAGCACTGTGCAGCATGTTTTGCATGTATTAACTTACTTAACCTCACAATTCTCTATAAGGTAGGTGCTATTCCTTATTCCCACTTTACAGGTGGGGAAACAGGTGCAGAGCAGTTCTGTATCTCATCTCAAAGGTCACACAGCTAAGAAGTGATCAGGTCAGGATTTGGACACAGGTCGTCCATGTTCTGCTATGCTGCTGCTTAATAAACATTTGTGGATTTGTCAAGGTCCTTTTAGGGCGCGGGATCAGGAGGTTAGAGCAGTTCACACACCAGTCAGGTAAGAGGTTCTGTACTGTGGAAATATTCACTATTGGGCTCCTGTGAGCTACTCTTCACTTGGGCCTGGGGGTGGGGAGGAAGGGTTGGAGGTGGTAAAGGGAGGAGAAAGGGGACAAGGGGAAGAGGGGGGAGGTTAGGGGTGGGGCGGGGCACATTTCTTGTAAATGTTGCTCAGCTCCTTCAACTGCTCTGCTGGTTCTTGGAAACCCTCACCACAAAGGACCTATCAAGAACAGTGTTAAAGCAGATATGGCCTCATCCCCCAGTTCATTTCCTGCCCAGCCTTGCGCTACTAACCCCGTTTGCCAAGAGCAAGGTTGCAATGACCCTTCAGCATAGCTGTGGGAGGAAGTACAAAAATAAGCAGAACTAGGGTCAAGCTGAGATGGCAGTCTTTATTTATTATTTTATTTATTGTAACAGGACATCCGATGTACAGAACCAAATTAATTATAATCATTGGGTCATGGTATATTCTCATCATTAGTCCAAGCATGGTCTCCTATTTTATTATTTTATTTTATTATATAATAAATCCACCACTCAACTCAAGAATCAGAATATTAACAATGGCATCCATCCATATGATCTTCTCTTAGTCCATTCCCTGTCTCGCCCCAGATGTAACCCACACTCTTGAATTTTGCATTTAGTAATCTCTTATAAAAAGTTTTGTTTTTATATGCATGTGTCCCTAAATTATGTAATGTTTAGTTTTGGTTCTTGAATTTTATAAAAAAAGGCATTCCATATAGAATTACGGGAGCCGGTATGGCTCAGTGGTTGAGTGCCTGCTTCCCACATATGAGGTCCCGGGTTCAATTCCCCAGGCCCAGTACTTAAAAAAAAAAAACAAAAAAAAAACTACATATAGAATTATCATATGAATTGGCAATTCCATTCTTAGGTATATACCTGTTTGAGCAAAGGCTCCAACAGATACTTGTACACCAATGTTCACAGCAGCATTATTCACAATAGCCAAAATATAGAAACAACCCAGGTGTCCATTGTCAGATGAGTGGATAACAAATTGTGGTATATCCATACAATGGAATATTATACAGCCATAAAAAGGAATGAAGTGCTGATATATGCTACAACGTGGACGAACCTTGAAAACATGGTAAGTAAAATAAGCCAGACACAAAAGGACAAATATTGTATGATTTCACTTACATGAAATATCTAGAACAAGCAAATTCATAGAAACAGAAAGTAGATTTGAGGACACCAGGGCTGTGGGGAGAGGGATTGAGGAGTTATTGCCTAATGGGTACAGAGTTTCCGTTTTGGGCAATGAAACTGTTTTGATAATGGATGGTGGTAATGGTAGCACAACATTTCAAATGTAATTAATGCCACCAAGTTGTACACTTAAAAATGATTAAAATGACAAAAAAATTTTTGCACATTTTTATAATTGTATTATTAATAAAAGTCCATGGTTTAATTTAGGGTTCACTGTGTAGTGTAGTTTCATGGATTTTTTTAAAAATTTTTATTCTGTTACCATATATACAATCTAACATTTTCTCCTTAATCACATCCAGATATATATTTCAGTGCTGTTCATTGCATTCACAATGTTGTGCTACCATCACCACCATCCATTACCAAAACATTTCCATCATTCCAAATAAGAACCCTATACATGTAAAATTTTATTTCATTTACTTTATTTAGTTACACATAAACTTTTTTAAACTTATTTTTTTTATTTATTAAATTAGAAAAGTTGTGAGTTTACAAAACAATCATGCGAAACCTACATTTTAAACCTTAACTTCCCATTCCCTATCCTGACCCTGTCCCCTAGTAACCTATATTCTAGATTCTGACACTATGAGTTTGCTTATTCTAATTGTTTCAAATCAATGAGCTCATACAATATTTGTCTTTTTGCATCCGGCTTATTTCACTTAACATGATGTCTTCAAGGTTCATCCATGTTGTCACGTGTATCAGGACTTAATTCAGGAAGCGGGTGTGGCTCAGTGGATAGAGCCCCCGTTTACCATATGGGAGGCCCGGGTTCGCGTCCCGAGGCCTCCTTGTGAGGGCATGCCGGCCTGAGCAGTGCGGTGGGCTGATGCAGCAACCTCACGGCAGGAAGCGGGTGTGGCACAATGGGTAGAGCACCCGTTTACCATATGAGAGGCCCCGGGTTTGCTTCCCGGCGCCTCCTTGTGAGGGCAGGCCGGCTCGCGCGGCGCAGTGGGCTGATGCGGCAAGACCTCACAGCAAGGGGGAGATAAGCAGACACAGAGAAGACACGCAGTGAATGGACACAGCAGCACAAGCGGCAAGGGGGGGATAAATAAAATAAAATAAATAAATCTTTAAAAAAAAAAAAGGACTTAATTCTTTTTTGTGGCTGAATAATATTCCATTGTATGTATATGCCACATTTCATTTATCCATTCATCAGTTGAGAGACACGGGTTGTTTCCATCTTTTGGCAATTGTGTATAATGCTGCTATGAACATCGGTGTGCGTAAAATGGCAAGTTTTATGTTATATATATGTTGCCACAATTTTTTTAAATGTTGAAAAAGGGGAATCACATGTATATGGTGATATGGAACATCTTTTCACTCAACTTTATTATAAAGATTCATGTGTGTTGTAGCATGTAGCTGTAGTTCATTTTCACTCTAGAATTTTCCACAGGATGGGCAGGCATTTGGGTTGTGGCCAGCGGAGGCCAGTCTTTTGGTGTCCCCTGGCTTCAATTGCTCAGGAGATCAGCACACACAGGTCAGCTCCACAGGTAGCCCTGACCTATACCCGAGGGTGAAAGCCAGGAGGCAGTGACCATGTAGACACTCCAGACTTACCCACAAGAGCACCTACTATGCACCACGGTGGACACACAGAACTCCTTTTTCATGTGTGAGAAGACATCCGGGCTTTTCTCATCTGTCCCTTCCAGGGTTCAAAATGATGCCAGTAAATGGATGTGTCACAGCAAAGGAAAGATGTGATGTTGCCTGGTCTCCTGGCGAGATCTATACAGATCTGGCAGTGACTGTGGTGTTTGTGGTGTGTTGTGTGTGTTGTGTGTGTTTGTGTGTGGTGAGTTCATGTATTTGTATGTTTGCTTTGTGTGAGGTGTGAGGGCTGTAGCATGATGGAGTGAATTGTGTTTGTGTGTGTGTGTATGTACATGTACCCCTGTACATACACACTCTTTCCTGGAGTTAATATCTGCCTCACCCCACCCTGACTAAAGAGACCATATTTCTTCACTCTGTAGCCTCCTTTTCCCGCCTCAGCCCTGATTCTCTCTTCTGCCTCACTCCCTTCTCTCAGCTGTCAACTCTCTTCTTCCCAACTGCCAACTCAGACCCCTCCTCCCATAACTACCACTCAATTCTCGTCATTCCTTTTCCCCAGCTTCTCCTCCAGATGGCCCATCCCAATGTAACTTTTTTTTTTTTTTGAGGTACCGCGGCCAGGACCTCGTATGTGGGAAGCGGCCAGGACCTCGTATGTGGGAAGCAGGCGCTCAACCGCTGGAACCATACCGCTGCTCCCCCCAATGTAACTTTGAGATCTCCTTATTTTGCTTCCGTGCAAGCATCCTGAAACTATTAGCCCCTCCCTTCTCCTCCAAACTCCTTCCTGGTTTCAGATTCCCTGGTTTGCCTTGGACTTACTTATCTACCACTTAGGCCCAGTTTCCCCTCCCTCTCTTTGCCCTTTCAAGTTGGGTGTTCTTTCCTCATTCCCCAAGCCCTCTGTGTCCGTCAGGATCCCGGCAGGAAACAGATGGCACCCTCAAATTGGGTAATGTGAGGAAAGTGAAAAAAGAACTACCTACAAATGTGCGGGGTAAAGCGTTGGGAAACCTCAAGGGGGCAGTGCTGTGCCCTGGGGCTAGCAACGACCTCTCTCAGCCCAGAAGAGCGAAAGGAGGGAGCCCGGAATGGAATGGAGAGACACCGAGGCAATATGGAGAAGGCTGCCTGACAAGAGCGGAGACCTGCTCCAGAGGGAAGCAGCCATCCTGCAGTAACCCCACGTTCGGGGTTGAGGGAGGACGGGCAGGAGCCATAAATACCCTGACCCCTCTCTTCCCACCCTCTGCTCTCCTACCAGTACCTCCCATTGGCTGAACCCAACCGGAAGCCAGAAGGCGGGGAGTCCCGGGAGACGCGGTCTGCGTGGGTCAGCGTCTCCCGCTCAGAGCAGATGGCGAAGTTCAGGGAGCGGGTCTGGAAAGGCAAATGGAGGGCTCCGTGCGCGGTTGCTGCGTGGTTGCGCCGGTTCTCCTAGATTTGGTGACCATCTTCTCCGTGATGATTCCCACAACGCCGGAGCAGATCTCGCTCCTGCGCTCCAGGCCTGGGGAGCCAGTGTCTGGAGAAAAAGGATTGAGATACCCCCAACCCCTGAATCCCATTCTGCCTGTCGCCTCTCAGATGTACTCACGAAGTTCCCGAGAGACAGATGCCCACATATTTTCTATTTGAAACTAGTTTTTTTTCCCTGCTTATAAAAAAGATACTTTTTTGGGGGGGTTGGGTAAAAATAATGGTAGAAGGAAAGGGAATTAAAGTTATGTGCTGTAATCCTTCCACCCCAGAAATACTTTTAGCACGTCCAGACTTTTTATACTATGTATGTATGTGTAATTTTATATAAAATAATTTTAAATAAAAGAGCCCATATTTTTGATAAGCAGTTTTTCCCCCATTTAACAAATGTGCTGTTGAAACATTTTCTCAAGAACTATGGATAAAAATCATTTTGATATGGCCATACTATGGATGTACATAATTAATTTTGGCAATTTCCAATCCCCCCCCCCAACATATATGAAACATTATATGTATTATTAGATAGGGCTTTGGGTAGAAATTAATTGTTGCTTATACTACTATCCCTTATCCCTTTCTTTTTCAGGAACAGAACTTCTAATTTTTAGCTAGTCTTAGGGCGTTCCTTAAGAATAAAGACTAAATTCCCCAGATTCCCTTACAGCTAGCTGTGGGCATATGACAGAGTTAGAGCCAATGAAATGTAAGAAAAAATGTTGTGGGGCAGATTCCAGCAAAATTCCTTAAAAGACATCTGGTGTGCCGCCTTCACTGTTAAAGCAAAGGAGCTATTATGAGAAGGGAATGGGAAGGTGGGCTGGGGAAACATGCTGAGTAGACAAAAGAAAAAAGCTGCCTTCAGCCACTACATTCACCAAAGCCCTTATCACCAACACCTTGTGTTGTGACAAGCTTTTAACAGTCCATCAGAAAAATACTTTTTCCCTTTGAATTAGTGATTTAAAAAAAAATTAAAATGTGAGCTATCTCTAACTATACTTTCATTGTATCTTTGATGATCTGGCTCTGTCTTTTCACGCCCCTCATGACACATCTTTCTAGTTTTATAATACAAGTCAGATAGAAAGTGAGATTTGATATCAAGCCAATTTGCATTTATTTACATCAGTGCATGGGGAAAATTATACAGTAATAAGGGTAATCTAAAGTGAAAGATAAAAAAAGAACAAAAGACCAAAAAATAAAATCAAAAAAATTAAGAAAGTGAAAGATAATTTAAAATGTATGTTTGTCGGCCAATAAGCACGTGAAAAGGTGATCAATATCATGAGCCGTTAGAGAAATAAAAATCAAAACCACAATGAGATAACCACTTCATACCCACTAGAACGGCACTAGAACGGCTATTACTGAAAAAATTGAAAACAACAAGTGTTGGTGAGGATGCAGAGAAACTTTGCTGGTGGGAATGTAAAATGGTGGCGTCGCTGTGGAAAACAGTTTGGTGGCTCCTCAGAAAGTTAAAGATAGAAACCATATGACCCAGCAATCCTGCTTCTTGGTACATACCCAAAAGAATTGAAAGCAGGGACTCGAACAGATAATTTGTACGCCAATGTTCACAGTAGCATTATTCACAATAGCCAAAAGGTGAAAACCCAATGTCTATCAGCAGATGAATGGGTCAACAAATTGTCGTATATATACACACTGAAATGTTATTCAGCCGTAAAAAGAGGTGACATCTGACACATGCTACAACATGGATGAACCTTGAAGACATAATGCTGGAATATGCAAATTTATAGAGACAAAAGTAGATTACACGTTACCAGGGGTTTGGATGTGGGGAATGGAAAGTTAATGCTTAATGGGTACAGAGTTTTTGTTTGAGGTGATGGAACAGTTTTGGTAACCGATTGTGGTGAATGAGTTAATACCACTGAATTGTATACTTTTTTAAAAAAGCGCATGTGGCTCTGGAATGTGTTCCTTAATCTATTTTCATTGAGGAGGAAAGGAAGGGAATGGATATGTACATATTTTAAAATCAACTTCATTGAGGGGTAATTTGTATACAATATATAGCACTTATTTTAAGTACGTGGCTTGATGTGTTTTTTTGTTTTTTTTTTAAAGATTTATTTG
>JAQZBX010013505.1:0-39763 GCA_029593785.1 Cabassous unicinctus | reverse complement strand
TTTTTTTATCTATTCTATCTGCCTGTATTTTTTGATTGGGGAGTTTAATCCATTCATATTCAGTGATATTACAGTAAATGCACTATTTACTACCTCCATTTTATTCTTTGGTTTTCATATGTCATCTTGTTTTTGTCTGTCTTTTTACTCTTTTGGTTATCCTTTCTGCTATTCTTTCTTCTATACTCTCCTCCAAGCCTCTCTCTCCTGTCTTTTTCTTTCAGGTTCTAAGGCTTCCTTTAATATTTCCTGAAAAGGTGGATTCTTTTTTGCAAACTCTCTTAGTTTCTGTTTGTTTGTGAATATTTATACTCATCTTCATATTTGAAGGACAGTTTTGCTGGATAAAGAATTCTTGGCTGGCAGTTTTCCTCTTTCAGTTTCCTAATTGTATCATACCACCGTCTTCTCGCCTACATGGTTTCTGAAGAGAAATCTGCACTAAGTTTTACTGGACGTCCCTTGTACATGATCGTTTGCTTCTCTCTTGCTGCTCTGAGAATTTTCTCTTTATCTTTGACATTTGACATTTTGAGTAGTATGTGTCTTGGCGTAGGTCTATTTGGATTTATTCTGATTGGGGTACGGCGTGCTTCTTGGACATGTAAGTTCATTTCTTTTGTGAGAGTTGGGAAACTTTAGGCTATGATTTCCTTAAATACTCTTTCTGCCCCTTTCCCTTCTCTTCTTCTTCTGGAATTCCCATGACACGTATGTTGTTGCATTTTGTGTTGTCCTTCAACTCTCTGAGCCCTTGCTTAATTTTTTCCATTCTTTTCTCTCTCTGTTCTTTTCTCTCTTCAATTTTAGCTGCTTTGTCTTCGGTATCACTTATTCTTTCTTCTATCATTTTGAGTCTGCTGTTGTATGCCTCAAATGTGTTTTTGACCTCACCTATTGTGTCTTTCATTCCCATGAGCTCTGTTACTTTTTGGTTCAGGATTTCGAATTCTTCTTTGCGTTTGCTCAATGTCTTCTTGATGTCATTTATCTCTTTAACTATATTGTCTTTCAACTCATTAATTTGATTTTGGAAATTTGCTCTCATCTCGCTGATTAGTTCTCTCAAATTCTGCATCTCTTCTGGGACTTTGATGTATTCCTTTTCTTGGGCCATGTCTTCTATTTTCTTAGCATGGCTTGTAAATTTTGCTGGTGTTTAGGCATCCGGTTAGGATGTAGTTTACTCAGATGCTCAATCTCTTTCTCTTTTATAGGGATTTAGTGGCAGGAAGCTGAGTTACCACAGCTCTTTGATTTTTGTCTCGACCTGGATTGTTAGGATTGTCCTGCTGGTTGCTCAAAACTGGGCACTGGACCCAGTAATTGGTTGTAGAGTCATTTCCTAGGGCCCTGGGCAGGGAGAGGCTATCGAGTCCAGGAAAAGCCACTCCTACTTATTTTTAATTTTCTTATGTGCACTTCCTTGTTCTGCCAGGAGATGGCGCTCTTTGGCAGCTCTCAATTCAATGTCTGGTCGGAGTGTATTTGTTGTGACACAGACCAGATCAATGTGATAGAGCTTCCTGTCTGGAGGCTAAGAGCCTTGTAATTCAAACTTTGAGACAGTTCTCCAGTCTTCTCTGGCAGCCCCCTCCCTTTTCCCAGCTAGGAAATATTTCCACTCTCCTCTGAGTCCTCAACAATCAGTACCTGTTAGTAGCAGAGGAGATTGGGAGGTTTGCACTTCTTTTAGGCCCCCTGCAGGCTTCAAAGGCAAACAAGGGCACAGCCCCACCCTACCTAGAAGGGGTCTTGGGACACAGCAGACCAAACCTGGGAGTCCAAAGCCGAGACAGCCCCAGGCTCTCTCTCCCCTCTCCTGTGGAGTTCTCAGCAATTAGTCCAGGCTAGAAGAGAGGGAGATTGTGAGGGTCAGACTTCTCCAGTCCTTCGCCAGCTCCCAGGGCAAACCACCGTGTGGTCCCACCTGGCCTGGAAGGGCCCGTGGGGCACTACAGCCCAAACCTGTGGGTCAGAACCCGAGTCAGCCCTAAGCTGCATCCCTCTCTCTCTCCACTCCCGGGGTGGTAGATCCTCGGAGCCTCCCCCCCACCCCCGCCCACACTCGCAGGTCCAGAGGCTGGAGAATTCCAAAGAGTCTAGATTCTTTAGTGTGGGGGAGGGTACTGGCTCCAACCCATGGCTCTCGTTGCGTTTTCCCTCTTCTGTCCCTCTCTCCCCTGGGCCGTGTGCAGCCCTCACCCGCTGTCCCAAACCCCAGAAGATCCCCTTCGGGTCTGTTTCAGCCCATCCTCCAGCCACCCTCCTGGAGAAGAGATTCCTGTGTCTTACTAGTCTGCCATCTTCCCGGAAGTCCGCAATTAATATTGAAAGACATTATTATTCTATATTTATTTATTAAAACAAGCAACTGGTAACTACTAATTCCAAGTGACATCTGGCAAAGACTTCTCAGTGTCTTCCAACCTTCAGAACCCCCTCTCAAGTAACAGAAATGAGCAGAACAGTGGCCACCACCAGAATCCCAGACCGGCAGCCATTATGTGGGAATCTGGGGGCAATTCCCGCAAGGACAGAGTGGAGATTGCTATCCGAGGCCCAGGCAGGTTCCAGCACTTCAATCTGATGAATCCATGAGCCCAGAGGGAGGGAGGCGGGGCTGGGGTCGCTTCCTCTCTCTGCTTCTTGGCTCCAGAAGGCCGAGGCAGCCGTCCCACTATGTGGTGTTTCTGCTTTTGAGGCCATCAGAGCTTGTTTCTACTGCTCTCCTCTCCCATCCGACAGCACAGACAGCCGTGTCCAGGGCTTGATGGAGCTACTTGCTGTCCTTGGAAAGGTGGTCCCTGCACACAGTGCTGTGCCCTGGAGCAGTGCATTCTGGGAACTGTAGTTTTCAATGAGCTTCTCTTTACCAGGAAGCAGGCAGTGGGGGTATAAGATCCCTTTCTCAGCTCTTCCATTTCAGCATAGGTAATGCCCTCAGATTTGAATTAATTCTTACACTAACACTCCTGCCAACATGGATGGGCTTCTCATAGTTCAAAAGAGGCTTCTTTCTATTTGGCAGGTGTGGAATCAGAACATTTTGAAGAAAGAACAACAACAGGGGGATCCTTATGTTCAGGATAGTGAAATGCATTATGACACTACAGTAATTAAAATAGTTTGAGACTCGTGTAAGAATCAACAGACAGATCAATGGCATAGACTAGATAGCCCTATATAAATTAGAACTCGGTATAGATTAAAAAGGCTGCAGAATGAAATCAATAAAGGCATAATTCAACAAATTATATTGTGAAAATTGGCTATTTGGGAGGAAAATCAAATTAGATAGAGCCGCATCTTTCAGCAAATGCCAAAGATATTAAAAATTTCAACCCTCTCCCATTCAATATACTATATAAAATTAAAAGAAAACAACAAATGAAGTAAATATCACCACACATTTGGCAGACATAGGGTTGAAATCTTTTTTATACAAGGAGATCTTGCACAGGAGGAAAACTAGCGAAGGACATGAATACAAGGGTCATTGGAGCTTTCAAGTCAAAGAAACGCTCTCTAACAATCGGGGGAGTGGATGTAGCTCGAGTGGATGTAGCATCAGTGGCTGAGCGCCTGCTTCCCATGTATGAGGTTCTGGGTTCAATCCCTGGTACCTCCTAAAAAAAAAAAAAGATCAGGGGAACGAATACCTGCAGTACCCTTATAAGGTTCACTGTGGTACCATTTCTAAGAACAAAATACCACAATAAAAAATCCATGACATGTTTAACAATTGAAGAGTGGGTTGTATAAAACATAGTATATTTATGTGATGTAATATTGGGTAGCCAATATCATAAATAATTGTGCATTGGGGAATATCTACTATCACGGGGTCAAATGGGAAGTTTCATTTTTAAACAATGTAAAACTGAATATGCTGTATGGTAATACTACACACACACACACACACACATACACACACACAAGAATGGAAGGGGCTACCCTAACCAGTTAACAATGGGTAGCTCTGCGTGCTGCCATTATATGGGACTTTTGTGTGCTTTTGTATTTTCTTTTATATTTTATGTTTGTGTTTTCCAAATATCTATAATGAGCTTTTTATCAGCAATAGCAGTTATTTTAATAAATGAATAGATGCTAAATTGGTGTATAAAAAAACCAAAAACACTTTGGGAACAAGTAGAGCCAAGCAGTTGTTTATGAGTAGAAGATCACAATATTGTAAAGGTGTCATTTCTGTTTAGGTTAATCTATTAATAACAATTAATAAATTGATCTATAAATCCAGAGAATCCCTATTAAAACACCAAGATGATTTCATTACTAAAATTTGACAAAATGATTCTAGTCATCTGGAACAAATGAATGTACAAAAATAGTCAGGACGATTCTGTAAAAAATAGTAGTAAAGGGAGGATGGTGATAGCAGGTATTAAAATGCATCATAAGCTGACTATAATCAGAATGATTGGTTTCAGGAAACAAATGACTGCATAGCTCATTAGAACACCCAAGGGAATTTTAATATGTGTTAAAGGAAGCCCTTCAAATCAAATCTTGAAAAGGGAAGGATGGATTATTTAATGAATGGGACAACTGACCAGCCATTTCGGGAAAAAATTATAAAGCAGGTTCCTATTTCTTTCTTTCACTAAGATAATTTCTAGATGGATCTGAGCATGCTCTTTTAAACAATGAGGTCAGATGGTAGCCCCCTCTGGTTAGAATAGCCCCCACCCTGTGGCCCCACCCCCACTCCTTGCACCGTCTCTGAAGCTGCGCTGATATCCTCTCAGTGCCTCGGACTCACCGGCTCCTTTCTGCTCTGCGATTCTGCACCTGCTGAGCCACTTACCTGGCATGCTCTTCCCAGCTCTTTCCGGGGCCGCCTCCTTCTCCTTGTTTAATTCAGATGTCCCCTCCTCGGAGAGACCCCCCCTCCACCCTCCTTCTCTATGACATTATCCTGCTTTATTTTCTCATAGCTCTTGACACCCCTAAAAGCATCTGCTCCCCCACTGACATTTTGGAGAGTCTGGCCTGTCTGGTAGCCCCTGTGCCTGCAACCAGTGCCCAGAACAGAGCGGTGTTCAAAACACGAGTCTCAATGAATGACTTTAACTCTGAAAACAGAATGAGAAATGTCAGATAAAAACACGGGGATTTTCTTTAAAGCGCTGGAGAGGGGGTTGCCTTTCCATACTGCACAGAAAAATGAAAAGCTTTACAGGAAGAGAATGATAAATCTGACAAGATATTAATTCATGCATTAAATAAATAGCTTGTTAGGTCCTGGCCTGACTGAGGCACGGATCCAGGGGCTGAGGGTACACTGGGGACAAGGCCGACGTGGTCCCGCTGTCTAAGCTTCTGTTGTGCAGTGGGGAGAATGGCAGCATGGCAGGGAACCCGTAAATGACTATAAGGTGCGATGAATGCAACGAAGGAAACGTCTCCTGAGATGGAGGCTAATGGAGGAAGCTCACGTCAGACAGGTGAGCATGGGAGCCTCTCAGAGCAGGAGACGTCTCGGCTGAGACCTGGAAAATGGGAAGGCCTTCCTCTGTCAGAAGGAAAGAACGTTCCAGATGGAGGGAGGCATGATCCAAAGAACCGATGTGGGAAAACACTCAGGTGGGCCTGGAGCACAGCAGGGGACAGGGAGGGTGTGGCACGAGGCTGGGGAAACTGGTGGTGTCCGGACCAGGAAGGTCCTTTCAAGTCATGGCAAAATTGTGCAATTTATTCTAAGTGAGATGGAAAATAGCAGGAAGGTTTGCACAAGGGAGCAACACGATCCGATTTCAGTTTTTAAAAGATCACAGTTGTGGCAAGATTGAAATGGGAGAATCAATTAAGAGGTTATTTTATATGATTAAAAAGGGCCAGGCAAAAAATACGATAAACAAATCATAAATAACAAACCACTATAAAAATTTGTGTCATTTCACCAAAAGCTGGCTTCCTAAATTTGTAAGGAGATGATACAGAGTGATGGGGGAGGGAGGAAGGAGAAGAAAGAAAGGGCAAGAACTAGAAACAAGCAGTTAATAAGGGCTCTCCTCACCTCACCTCACACACACACACACACACACACACACACACACACACACACACACCCCTTCTAAACCAAACAAAACAACACTACACGATAAATTGCCAATCAACATATGAAAAGGCATTCACGGTTAGTCATAACAAAAGAGATACAAATCAAAGTAGTAATAATATTTCAATTTTTACTCCTCAGATGTGCAAATATTAAAAGCTCTCTTTCCCAGTGTTCACTAGAGCTTTGGGGAAAAAAGCCACTGCTGTACACAGTTAGTGGGAGAACGTGGGGGCGCGCGTGGCTGCTGTTAGTGTCACTGCTCTGGAGGACAGTTTAAACACCTCTTTCGAGACTTTCACCGCCCGTGGCATTGAACCCAGCACTCTCAGGTCTAAGGATTTATGCCCTGAAAGGCGTGACTGAGGACTGAGGTGCTCACGGCCGCTCCTTTGTAATAGGAGAATGACGCAACCAGCTCACGACTGGCCATCAGCAGGGATCTGGTTAAATCGTTTCCAGTTTATCCACTAATGGAACGCTCCTCCCTCATTAGGAAAGAATGAGGTGGACCCATACGTACTGCTCTGTAACCCTGTCCACGGTGTATTGTTACACGACAAAAATTATAAAGCAAGATGCAGAACAAGGGAAAACATACACACGTGGGCGCGCGCACACACACACACACACACTGGTATATTCAGAAAATGTTTTCTGGAAGGGGATACAAGAAACAGTGGTTGCCTTTGGGGAAAGGGGTCGGCAGTTTGGAAGGCAAAGAGGGAGACTTCAATTTCATTTTATCTTCTTTGTCGTGTGCGCATATGTAAAAATATACTTTATTAGGCAAATAAAAATATGTCAGAAACAGGAAACGAGTCCGCTATCATTTTTAACCCCTAGCAATGAATAGTAAAGATGATTAATAAGCCCTTGCCCCTGCAGGGCTCTGTGCCATTTACTAACCCTTCCTTCAGGCATCACCTCGTTTACTTCCCAGTGGGCCGTCGCAGTTATCCCTGCGCTACTGGTGGGGCACCGAGGCCCCCGTGGTGGGGACCCAGAGTCTATGGCTTTTCCTGTTCCCTGCCCAAGGCTTTTTCTTGACTCTAATCTGATGATAGAGGCAGAAGGCATCAGTTGAAATGGCAAGATTCCAGTTTCCTGAAATGTGCCTATATAGGAAAAAGTTATGGACTGTTCTCTCTCAGCTGACCCTCTCGTTTGTGGTGTGACCTTGGGCAAGTCACTGCACTCTCCGATGATCTCCAACGTCTCTTCCATCTCTAAATATCTTTGATTTATGCTGAATGTCTTGCTGAGGTAATTGAATTTTCAGGGTGGTGTGTCATAACTCATTCCTAAAAGTTTGAAACACAGGTTCATGGACAACATTTAAAGAATTGGGGTCCTGAGCAGCTCTGTAAATCACCCATTTTATGAAGCACGTTAGTCGTACCCTTGAAATGACTGTTCAGGGAAGATGCGCAGATATTGGCCAGGCTTTGCTCTGTTTCCAGCTCAGGCTGAGCCTCCTCCTGCAGGAGGTCTCCTGCTTCCTTCAATCCAAAGGGCCACATGGCCATCCTCTGGCCTCCAACACCAGCTCTGGACCTGTTCTCACCCCACTTCATTAAATGTCTCTGTTGGTGCCTGCTGTTTTAGTTTCCTCACTGCTAAAACAAGTACCAGCATTGGTTTAATCAAGGGCAATTTTTTGCCTCATGGTTTTGAGACTTGGAGAAGTCCAAAATTGAGATGTCGGCAATGTGATGCTTTCTCCCAGAAGACCGGTGCATTCTGGGGCTGGATGTTGACCATTCTTGGTCCTTGGCTTTTCTGTCACGTGGCAAAGTACATGGCGACATCTTCTCCTTTTTCTTCTGGCTTTCGCTGCCGTCCAGCTTCTGACGTCCCCACAGCTTCTCTTCCTGTCCGACTTTCCCCTTGCTTATAAAGGTCTCCAGTAATCTGAACTAATGCCCAGCCTGATTCAGGTGAGCCACACCTCACCTGAAATAGCATCTTGAAGAGATCTCATTTACGATAGGTCCACACCCACCAGAAGAATGAGACCAAGAACATGCCCCAAGTAGGGTACACAATTCACTCCACCATGGTGCCCGTCCATCTTCTTGGGGCAGCAATATCCATCAGGCCATGTCTGAACCCTCCATACTCTCTGGAACTTCATATCTGCTTGATGAATGTTTGTGGAACAGATAAATGAAGCCTCAGCTTTGACTAATTGGCTTGACTTGCCCTGCTATTTTAAGACTTTGTGTCTGAGTTCTAGATTTTGGAGTTGAAGACTTCTTGAATCTTAGAAACATAGGAATGTGTATTTAAGGGAAGTGATAAAATCTTAGAAATCAAGTGGAGTCAATGTGTGGTTTAAACATGTGAGACCCACACCCCAGGCTTGACTCCCATTTCTCCTGGTCAGTGCAGCACAGGCCCCACTCATGCCCCTCCAACCTTTCGGCATGCTCCCCTCCCACCCCAAGGATCTGTATCTCTATAACCAAGGGATTTTTCTGCCCAGAAGGCTGCTCTGCCTTCTGCAGGGTAGGACAGATGTGCATGAAATGAACACCCCTCTCTCCCACTCAGCAGCCTTCAACCAACAACTCTGGGAATCGATGTTATGTTGAACCACAAGAAAATGCCATTTCTGAAAGTCCAAAATGTTTGAATAGTGGCAATATCCTATGTTCAACCTATTATTAATATTTCAGCTCCTCGGACCCTCGGGTGGGATTATTTTGCAGTAGTAAGTGTACCCCTCTTCCCACCATTTCCCCATTGAATTAAGGCCAATGTGGCATAACAAGCTGGCATAACAGGGCACCCTTTATTGTCTGTGCTCCCTCCTGGTGCTGCACCTCCACTCCCCCATTGGTATTTCCTAGGATCAGAGACCAACTCATCCATGCCACTTGGATTTTTGTCTCAGGGTCTGCTCCTGGGGAAACCCCTCCTTCAACTGTGCAGAAGTTCCCATTTCTAAGAAGACCTTGTTAAGATGAAAGGAGGTAATGCACCTATGCGAACCGGTATCAGCTGTTGCTGCTACCAAGTGCCTTGTGCTTCTTTTAGAAACACGGAATCTGAAGCCCAGAGAGGAGCGGTGGCTTTCTCAGTGCCGCCTCCTGGCTGAGGGTGAGCATGGGCTGCTTCTTTTTGGCCAAGCACAGGGGAGGTGATACCAAAGGCAGGCTGAGTGCTCGCGGGCTCCTTCCTCACTCTCTGCATGGTTGCATGAGAGGATGTGACAGGGAACTAGCTGCGACTCCCCTCTGTATATGCATGCAGACCTGCGCCTAGGTTTTCACCTGTGTGTGCACAGATACTGACTGCCCAGTGGGGGCGCTGGCACATGGGAGGGTAGGGAAGCCCAAGGCAAGGGCCAGAGAGGACACTGGGTTGGGAGTCAGGAGAATCGGCCCTGGGGCCATATTGGCTGCCAAGACTCTCTCAAGGTCACTGCTGTTCAAAGGGCAGGATTCTGGGGTGGAAGCCTCGCCAAAGTGTCAGCTCCAGACAGACTGAGGGATGAGACAGATGAGAGTTTTGAACAGTCTTCCTCTCCAGTGACACACCGAACTCAAGTTTTTAATGGGAAGACGTCTCATTGCTGAGCACTCTGGGGTTCTGGATCTAGGTGCGAGGTCCACCTTGGAGGATATAAACTGGTGCACTCTCTCTCTGCATTCCCACCCAGCTCTGGGGTAGGTGGGCCAGGTGGGAAAGGGGACTTGTGATAGACGGTGACTTCCCATGACGCCTTTTAAAGGGGTCTGCCTTGGTATATTGGAGAGCAACCTGGGCAATATGCCGGGTGACTTGGATTCTGACCCTGCCTGTGCCACTAATGTGGTGGGTATCTTCAGGCAAATCCCTTATGTGATGCCAATTTCCTCATCTCTCAGGTGGGAATTCTAATATTTTCCTGAGACAATCCTGCAACTGCTTTCAGGAAAGATGGATGAAGCTGATAGGAACCAAATACATCATATCAACTCCTCTCCTCATTTCCTTTTTATTGCCAGGGAAGGGTGAGAGCCAGAATCTAAAGTCTGAGCCAGTGTTAATGTCTAAGAGGAGACATTTTACAAAGCTGATTCTAGAGAACAACATTTTTGTGGGCTATTAGGTTCTCATCATGATAAGTGTTCTGGAGTGATTTGGTTAGTGTGCCAGTTACAAAAGAAATGTCTCACTTTTAGGTTAATTCAATGGAAACTAATGTTTATTTACAAAACATTTATTCCATCCAAGCCCTGAGCTAGGCTTGTGGCTGCAGAGAGAAATGAGGGGCTCAGCATCTAGTCCAGGAGACAGAGTGGCCAGCCCATTATGACCATCACTGTGCTAAGGGTAAGAGCAAAGGTAGATACAGGGTTTGGAGCCAGTGTGAGAGAAGGGATAATGAACTTGGGATGGGGAGTGGGGCAGAAAGTCTCACAGATGTCATTTTTTTTTTAAGGTTGGATAAATTTTCCTGGTGGCAGGGACATTTATAGGACTTTCCTAGCAAGCAGAATCTGCTGTATAAGACACAAAGGCTTGAAGCAGCATGGCATGTGTGGGCAACTTCATGAAGGTCGACAAGTGAGCAGGAGTATAACACCTGATACATCCATAGCCAAGTCCTCCTGGGGTATTATTATGAAAAATAGAAACTAGAGTGTATGACTCCGTTGACCCTTTTAGGAATTCAATAATCAAACACAGTGAACTTCTTAGTGGTACGAGTCACCAAGGAGAAGATACCACAGCAATGTGCAGCTAGGAGACAGCCAGGTTGACAGAGATGATGGGCATGCCAGATACTGACAGTGGGAGGGACTCTCCGCTTTGGTGCCGTGATGCTGGCAGGGCTGGATTCACAAAGGGGCCCTCTAAAGCAGTAGCTCCCAAATGCTCTTGTGTAACCATGTGGCTTGGGGATCTAGTTACAGTGCTGATTCTGGGTTGACGCCTGAGGTCCTGCTTTCCTAACAAGCTCCCAGGTGTTGTCAGTGCTGCTGGTCTTCCCACCACATTTTTAAGTAATGAAGCTACATGGGCCACTGATTTTTTTGGTAAATAAAATGTCATATTAGAACAGAGCCATGCCTATTGTCTATGGCAGAGCTGAGTGGTTGCAATGCAGTCCATATGGCACGTAGAGCCTAAAACATTTACTAACTGGCCCTTTACAAAAAAAAGTTTGCTGACTCCTGTACTAGAGTAGAGTGGAAATAACTGAAGAGTGCCCAAATGAGAGCAAAGACGATTTACTCAGAGCTTGCTCTCGTGAGGGAGTTGGCCACCATCACTTGCATTTGGCAGAGACTCAAAAGCACAGGAGAGAGGAAACTTTAGAGTGGAAAAAAGGGAAGACATCAGGTGTGCCCTGACTGGAGGCTGTGGGCCTGGGGAGGCTGGAGGTGGGCTGACTAGAAACGCGGCATCCTATGTGAGTATGTAGGGGGAACATATTTGGCTTTCTCTGGTTGGTCCTAAGTTGGAAGCGGGATGGAAAATTAGGGAAGCTTTCAGTTATTGATCAGGCAAGCCCTGGCTGTTTTGGGTTGATTGTTACAGGGACTGTGGTTTGACTTCGTGGGATGGTAAATAGCAGCCAGCTCCCAGAATTGATTACAGGTAGGGGGCCAGAGTTTCCTGATCTGGTTATTGCTGATAGTGGGTCAGAGTTTCCTGGTTGATGTCCACTTGCATATTCAGTCTCTCAGTAGTGGTTTTTGAATGTGGCTGCATATTAGAATCATCTGAGGAAACTTTAAAAATTGCCAATGTCCGGGATGCACCCAGACCAATTAAATCATCTCTGGGGATGGGCTTCAGGTATCAGGAGTTTTTTAAGATTCCCCAGGTGAGTCCATTATGCAGCCAAGATTAAGAAGCACTCTTGTAGCAGCTGCCAAGATCCTGCTTCATGTTATACCTGCAATTCCAGGCCATGCCACTAGGAGGCAGTGGCAGTAGGTAGGCTATGCACGTGAGCAGAACAATCCTCCTTAGGCATGGATATCTGGATAACCCAAACTGGCTCCAGTAACCAGATCTCCTAGCATAATTGGAGCATGAATCAAAACTGAGAAATGGGGTCTCATAGGCAATCAGCTAATGAAGACCACTCATCCTATTCAACTAGGGCAAGCCTTGAGAACCCAAGGCCTTCTTTAGATCTTTTATAAATGACTTGAATGGAAATTGCTTTTTGCTTGGACCTTTATCTTTTCCTGTCTTGGCTATTCTCACTAATTTTGTCATTGGGCTCTTTGTGAGGATTTCTATTCCGTATGTGGTATATGCACTGTGGTTCAAATTAAACTCATAGCAAGTGTAACTAACCTCTCATAGCTGTAGCTTTCAACAGCTTGCAAAGGAATTTTGTATCTAGTATATCATTTGCATACTCACAAAATCCCCATGTGTGGTGCTTATTCCTGTTTTACAGGGAAAGAAACCGAGGTCCGTAGAATGGAAGGGTCATTTTCTGGAACCAGTGAGTGGTGGAAGTGGAAGCGGTGGAAGTCTTCTCCTCATGACACCAGTGATGGCAATGGCTAACATCCTCCAAATTTCAGCAAAGCTCACTTATGCTGACATTACAATGTTATCGCTCAGGGTTCCCCATTCCTCTCCTTTCTGCAGCTCATTCTTTCCTACCTCACTGCCTGTCTCTCTTTCACCTCCTTTCAAATGAATAAAAGATTTTACAACTCCTTTAAAAATACTCTGCAGATTTCAATCCAGCCTTTCGATAGATTCAAAGTCTATAAGGGGGCTTGGTTCTTGCTTCTTTCTTCTTTTCTGCTTAATGGGTTTGAACCACTTTAAACCTAACACATCAAAACTGTTTTTAAACTCAGGTACCCAGTAATTGACTCACAGATGCGGGTCTGAGCATTGATACTTACGGTGCAATCACTTGAGGCCACTGTGGGTCATGGGGAAGACAAATAACCTCCAACTTGAATTCAATTTCATTTCCTCTGGCCCAGTGAAACTTTTTTAACCTGTCAGCCTCATGCTCATTGGGAAAAAGAACCAGCCTCCTTGAGAATGACCTGGGTGGGCTGCAGTTTTGGGAGGTGCTGAGAGTTGGATGCTGGGCCACTTTGGGCTGGCCCTTTGCCTTGGAACATGGTAGTTGATTGGATTCTAGCAGTCCAATTGGTTTTCTGTCTTAAAGCCCTTACCTTTCACTTTGGGGAATGAAGTGTCCAAACCACAAAGGCAAAAGGAGAGGAGAAGTCCAAATGCTTCTGGTTGAATTTGTGCTTCATCCCCTATCTCATTCTATCAGGGAATCAATTTCTGATGTGCCCTTCTGAACAGGTAAAACGCTAAACAAAGCAATCTGTGATTAAACGTCCAGTGGGAAATGTCAATTTTAGAATGGACAATAAATATAAATGAAGAATATTCGATTTTATCAATTTTGGGAGATTTATTGTACTCAGGTGGACCGATCAAATAGGGAGGGTGGCGGCTCTGACAACATATCCTGTGTTTTCTGGAACAGAACTAATTTCATGTTATTTTAGTTTTTAAAAAATAAAGATGGTTCATTAAGTATACAAAGAATCTCAATTTCATTTTTACATCTTTTTTTTTTTGTCTTTGGAGAATAATGTGCCCCAAATCATAAAGAAACAAAATATTTGTTAGTTGTGGGTTGGGGAAATCTGGGTAATTAGAGAACTCTAACACGACATGCTGAAGTTAAGATCATTCACTGTTTGCATTAGTCAGGGGATTTGGTAACAAATCATGAACACCAAATTTGAACTGGCTTAAGCAAGAAATGGGATTTATTAGAAGGCTATTAGGACAGCTCATAGACTTGAGGGTTGAGACAGAAAACCAGGCCATGAAAAGCCAGGAACCAGGGCTAGTCCATGGAGCCCAGGTACAGGAAATAGGTCCTCTGAGTGCATCAGCACTGTCCCTCCATCTCTCCCCTCTGACTTCAGCCTCATTCTCTCCTCATGAATTTCCTCTGCAGGAAATCACCAGCAGCTGCCAGACTCACATCTCTAAAACTTCACCACTGAGAGAAGGGGAACCTCTCCCCATTACCAGTTATAGTTCTCTGAGGAAAGGACTATGATTGGTCAGTTTAGGTCACATGTCTAAACCCTGGACCAATCACTATGGCTAAGGAGGTGGTGTTGGGGTCAGAGAGTGGCTTCCCATAGAATTATGGGTAGCACTGGCATGGAGTTTGAGGAAGTCATTGCGAGGCAGCCATTTCAATTGCTTCTGTACATTTATGACTCAGGAAGAAAATACAGAAAACTATATATAGAGATTATTTATTTAAGACTTGTGCATGTGGCAGACCTTTAAATCTCCCTTAGTCCAAGCCACTAAGATAGGTACCTTATTTATATTCTTATTTTACTTAAGAGAAGACAAAGGTCCAGAGGTTGGATAACTTTCCCAGAGTCACTCTTACACCCATTGATAAGAGGAAAAGCTAGAGTTAGAGCACCGGCTAGATCTGAACCCAAACCCTGCGTTCTTAACCACTAGGGTATACTGCCTATGCATCTCAACCCCTCTCCCCACCCCCACCCCCCAGGGCTTTGTTGGACCATTGTTAGTGAAGCTGTTACCTTCAACAGTGGGTATTTACATTTCTGCCTCCCCTTCTAGGCATCAAAGCCATAAACCTTGTCCTTCTGGAAGTATGGCCCTGGTTCTTTGTTATTCCTGAGAAGGCCAACTCTTGATTAACAGTGATTGAATTCTCCTGCTGTGCCCCTCTCACTTATGATATGTTCAACCCATCACTGGGGGAGTGCCCCATGGCTGGGTCTCTCAAGTTCTCGATCTTTCCACTCGCTATACCACCCAGGACAACCAGCCTGGGGCTGACTAATTAACCCCAGAACTCTTCAAGGTTTCCATTTCCTGGGTTAGTGTCAAAGGAAAAAAGCTGTAATTGGTGCATAGGATTTACTTTCCAAAAACAGTCCTAACATCAGTTTATCATTATTATGGTCTGCTGAATTATGTTCATTGGTTCTTAATCTTGATCTGCATTCCTATGGGTGTGAACCTATTGTAAACAGGGTCTCTTGAAGGTGTTGTTTTAGTTAAGGTGGGGCCCAACTGAATGAGATTGAGCGTTAATCATGGATCACTGGAGTTCTGTAGAAGCCCAAGTCAGGTAGAGAGAAAGAGGGAGAAAACACAGGGAGGAGCCAGAAGCCAGAAGTCAACAGAACCCAGAAGAGAAAGAAGGACATCCCCATGTGACATGAAGCAGAGATACAAGCCAAGGAACCCCAAGGTTTGTGTCAAGCCAGACAGTGGAAGGCTCCTGACCCTGGGAGCGAGCAAGACTTCTAGCCTCAAAACGGTGAGCTAATAACTTCCTGTTAACACACTGTGTAGTATTTGTCATAGCAGGCTGGAGAGCTAAGACAATTGTGATCTGAAAAAATAAAAATCAGTAGGTGTTGAGCAAAGAGTCCTTCCCTTCCCTTTCTTTTCCTTTTCTTCTCTGCCCTGCCCTCCTTGTTCTTTTCTGCCCTGCCCTTCCTTTCCCATTAATTCTTCCCTTTCAACTGAGTGGTGAAAACTCTTCTGGTTTTGAGAGCCTCTACTGATCCTGGGAGGTCTCTTGTTCCAGAGGGTCAGGGAAGCCTCACTCCATTGCAGACAGACCTGCCTATGTTCAGAGAAGCCCGTGTATTCCAAAATTGTCACGGCAAAGTTCTAGAAAACGTCATGTGTCCTGAGTGTCTTCTTGTGGATGCACTGCCCCCATCAACCTCTCCCAGGTCTGGGATTTATTTGCTCTCCAAAGCCAGGTTGTTGGCCAGGATGCTCAGAGGGTCTGGGCCCCGTGTGAGCACAATGGGCATTAGTGACATGATCATTACTGAACCGGATGAGATCCACCCAGGAGCCAATCATAAGGTCCTGCAGGCAGGTCTGGAGAAGACAGGGCTCCGGTGGATCATCAGGGAGGGGAAGGCAAGTCCAAGGGAGGAGTCAAGGCAGTGTGTCTGGAACTGGACACGATGAGGTGGCTGCCCAGAGCTGCTCAGGCTTGAAACTGTGAGCTCCCGTGGTCCCAGAAAGAGCACTGGACTGAGAGTCAGTGGCCCGGGGCTTCCTTCTCAGCTCTGTCACTGACTCGCTGTGAGGTCATGGGCAAGTCACTTCTGCTCAGTGACCTGCAGTTTTCTTGTCTATTAAACCCGAGGCCTGATTGACATTCCTCCTTCCTCTCCTCCCTCCCAAGTTGATCCCAACGGTTCTTCTCAATAAATCCTGCCCACCAAACTCCATCTGAGAGTCTGCTTCCCGGAACAGTGCCCTGAGTAGCTCAGGGCCACTGTGGGGTTGGAGAGGGCAGATGCGGGGGACACACATGACCACTGGACCTTGTGCCCCCTCCGTGGCAGCAGAGTCCAGCTCGAGAAGGGACCTGAACATAACCAGCATCTAGTGGGTACAGGCAGGCAGCAGTTTTCAGAGCAGCCCTATGAAGTGCTTATCGTTGTCTAAAGGGCTTGAGGGCTGGTTACTCGAGGCAGCTTGTGAATACAGCTCTGGTGACTGAACTCCACAGCAACAGAGGGGTTCCTCCTCACTGCGGCAGACACCGTCAATACCCACTTCTTGTCCCCTCTGGTCTTACCCTGTCGGTGCCAGCTGTCCTGACTGCCAATTCTGCTAGCTGCGTCTTTGCTTCAGGGTTTTGTGAGGCTGCAGGCCACAAGTGCTGGGGCATTTCGGCTGGCCCCCTTTTGGGGAGCAGCCCGTAACCAACCACAGGCTGGAGATGATGGAGGAATACCCCAGCTCCCTCGCCAAGTTCTACAGGGGCTTCCAGAGAGCCCCAGCAGGAGGAGGTGCCCTCTTTCTGCCTCACCTCCCGGCTGCTCCACCCCCGTGGCCTGAGGTCAGGTTCCAAGCAACCTCTTGCACTTGACTCCTAGCTTCAGGGTCTGCTTCTGGGGTAAGCTGATGGAGAACCTTTGGGAAGAGGACGAGGTATGTTATGGGCAACTTGGCCTCCTCTGATTGAAGGAGGAAGACACCCAGGAGTCATGCCGGCCACATTTCATTTTCTGTGATGGGTGGTGAACAGCATTTGAAATCAGATGATCTAACAAGAAAGGGAACCTACTCTCAGGAATTGATGTTTGGCTGAAGAGTTGTGATTATGAAAATTAGCCCTAAGCCCGAGAGGCCTGAGGAAGACTGAGGTGGAAACCTGAATGTGCTGCACTGTTCCTTTGGCCCAATCCTGCGGCTTTCTTCCCCCTCAGCGGGATGGACAGACGCCCACCCTTTACATTTCTCAAGGGCAAGAACTGTATCTCCCACTTCTTTTTCATCGCTTGTTGGAAAACCGTATCTTTTCACGTGTTTGTAATTGTTCTTAAGGTTCTGCAGAAAAAAAGGTGGTCCGAGTCTTTCAAGAACAAAGTAGGCTCTTCCACGAGGAAAGTTTTCTCTGATGGAAAAAGTACAAAAGAAAATCAGAGCATGTGAAGAGAAGGGTCTTTTCTCTTTGGTTTGTGACTCTGGGAACGAGGGAAGCCGAGAGCTTCCTGGGATGCAGGGGAAGAGAAATCCCACTTTTCTTGAGACTCCTGGTAAGCAGGTACTGATAGATATTCTGCAGTTAATCGGTATTCCATCAGGGAATAGGATCGGGGATTCTTCCATTCTGAACGCTGCCAGGAAGCTGCGTGTGTGTCTCCTACGCTGGCTGCTACGGGGTCCTCTGCCTCTCATCCTTCCAGCCCACTCCCCACACTGATGCCAGGGCTGGCCTCTCAGCTCCCCACTCCTGCTCACTCACTGGGCAAGGTTCCAGCTCTAAGCAGGCAAACAGCCCCTTCCCCAGCCACCCCAGCCTTCTGCTGCAGCTTTTACCCCATGGCACTTCAGGGGCTGTCCTGCGCCTGCCATTGCTCTTGCTATTCCCGAGACCCAGAATATCCTTCCTCACTTGACCTCCCTGATTATTTCCTGGTTATTCCACAAGGTGCAACTGAAATATTTCCTGAACACTCCAGGCAGAATTATAGCTTACTTCTCCATGCTTCCGCAGGACTGGATATACCTCTATTCCCCTCCTCCCGTCACTGCATGATGATTAACAGCTCCTCTGTTAGAATGTGACTTCCTGCAGGTGGTGACTATGTCAGCCTCATTCTACTTCTCCAGGGGATGACAGACACCTAGTGTAGGCTTGTGGAAAATAATCAAATGGCCTTGAACTTCCCTTTTGCATGTTCACATGTTCACATGCTCTTTTTCTTCACCTAGGCTGTAAACACCTAGAGAGTAGCTATATTTTATTTCAGATTCTTTTTATAATCATTATTGCTTTCTGATACTCCCACAGCCCCGAATGCCAGCCTGGTTACGTTATTGTGCCTGATAAGTAGCTGTTGGATAAGGGAATAGATGACATTCATTCTTCCAGCTCCAGAGCTCATCTCAGTGTCTCCAATCTCATACAGATACTCTGTCAGAGAATATTTTTATCATCCTGTCTTGCTTAGAAAGCTGGGTCCTTGATCCAGGTCATTTTGAAGGCAGAAGTGATATAGTCTCCAGATCCCTGTGCTCAGAGAAAATCCCTGGCAGAGCCTCCTGCTTCAGGAGACACGGCATGTGGTTTTGCAGCACATCTCACACACCTGTGGGGTGACGAAAGGTAATTTAACACCTATCCAGGCCTCCCCTGTGGCTCTCCAAGTGGGTTAATGGGATGTCGGGCACAGTGTTGAGAAGTCTTAGCTCACTGGTGTTACAGTGTATTGGCGCCTCTGGCAACAAGTCCGGCCCCATACTTGGTTCCTATTTACAGGAACTCCAAAGCCATGCTTCCCTGACAACAACACATCTTCTCTGTGATCCTCTACAGATTCCATTTGTGCAGGGGAGTGTCCAGGGTCTCTCTTTTGTGGGCACTAGAATCCGAGATGCAATTGGCACCGTAACCTCCCATATCTAGGCATCTATTATGCAATGGTACCCATGATTTTATAAACTATTCACTGAGAAAGACTGTTCACTTAGAAAGAAAACCCAAAATAAAATGAAATACATTGGATTTACTTTAATGATTACTCTCTTTTCAAGCTAAATAACATACAACATGGATATGATATTAACTTGCCATCTCTTCCTTTTTAGGAACTGGTAAAACCCATTGTTCCAGACCAAACAAAGTTTATTGGTAATTCAGTATTGGGGATGGGATGGAGGCCTAGAAATACAGCACAGCGAAGTCGTATCTTATGCCTGTTAACTAATGCAAGCTCAATGAAAGAGAAAAAGATAGAGAGGGGGTGGGGAGGGAGCAACTTACATGGTCTGGTGATGGCGCCTGCCATTTTCCTCAGTAAGCACATTTTGAGGCACAAGTGAGACATGGCGATGATGCTAGCCTGTCATTGGTTCTGCTACCTGTCAGCCTTCCGCAGATGGAGACCTGGTTGTGAGCCCAGTGTTTGCAGAGGTATGCTTCTCACCCACGGCCCTCGCTGTCGAATGTTGCTCGCCTCTGATTCCATTACACATAGGGACGTAGTCACGGAGCAGGGGCTGTGTACACCGAATGAGGCAAACTTTAGGTTATGGACAATTTAAGGGATTCTCAGGGGTCAATTTTAACAGATTTTTTCCCCCCTGCCTTACGTGCTGAACTTTGTAGACCTCATTCTCTGGGTCAGATGTAACACTACTAAAGTGGGAACAGGATCATGAGAACAGCCCAAACGCTGGTGAGAGCCGTCATTCGCTGTGTACTGACTCAGCCTAGCCACCGTGATTCATGTTTTGCATGAATTCTCTTCATTTGATCTTCACATCAATACTCTGCATCAGATATTATCATTTTTTGATGCAACTCTTTTGATTGAGGTCTGCATTTCATAGGGTACACTTTGGTGACTTTTTTTCATATGTAGGCACCGTATCACCACTATCCTTATCAAGACGTAGAACCTTCTCATCCTTGTAGCAAGTTCTCCCATGCCCCCTCTAGTCAGCACTGTACCCCTCTGAGGTAGCCATTATTCTGACTCCTAAGAGCACGGTTTTGGTTTTTTATTCTAGAACTTCAAATAAATGGGATAATACAGAATATACTATTATGGGCTGAATTGGGTCTCCCCAAAAGATATATTGATGTCCTAACTCCCAGTACCTCAGAATATGACTTTATTTGGAAATTAGATTGTTGTAGATGGAATTAAAGTAAAATGGGGTCATCCTGGGATCAGGCAAACCAATATGACTGGTATCCTTATAAATCGGTGAGAAGAGACACAGGCAGGCACAGGGGAGAAGGCCTGGTGGAGACAGAGGAGGCAGGGATTGGAGTGACGCAGCCACAAGCCAAGGAGCGCCAATGATTGCCAGCAAATGCCAGAAGCCAGCCGAGGCAAGGAAGGTTCCCTGACAGGTTTCAGAGGGAACATGGCCCTGCTGATACCTTGATTTGAAACTTCTAGCCTCCACGACAGAGGCAATCAACTTCTGTTGTTTGCAGCCACTCAACTTGTGGTACTTTGTTGTGGCAGCCCTGGAAAACTAAGCCATATACATCAGATATTATTCTTTCCACTTTATAGATGAAGGAATGGAAGGGCAAGGTAAGTTACCTGAAGTCACCTAGGTGGTAAGAGGTACTGCATGCATTTGAACCGAGGCCCGTGGAGCTCCAGAGGCTCTTAGCCACTGCCTCTGTGTGGGGGCTCATGGTAGCTCCAGTTTCCAGTCCTGGAAGAGAAGCCGGAATGGGAACAGGTGAATGGATACAGACAGAATGTAAGCTCGTCAAAGGCAGGATGCAGTAAAAGGAGCTACGTCAGCAGTGCCTTAGGCTGCTCCTTTCCAGCCAGTTTTCTGTGGCTTGATTAAGCCTTGAGAATTCAGGCTTTTCCCAGGATAGGAGGCTGGGCCATTGCTAAAGCCAGACTCTCCGTTCCTCTGCCCAGAGTCTTGATTCCCGAATTTAACAGAAGAGGTATTACTTTGATGTTCAAATCGTGCCTTTGATCAAAAGCTCGTTGGCTCCCTCATGTCTCTTAGAACAGGACAGTAGTTCTATTGTGCTGGCGCGTGTTGTAACATTTTGGACAGCAGAAATGACATTTACATGAAACAGCCATCCTTGGAAGGCATGAGATAAGACAATTTCAACAGCTCTTCGAAGAAGAGTCCCCAGCGTTGACTTTAAATCAAACAGAAGTAATAGCGTGTCATCCCGGCTTCCCCTTCTCTACCTGGTGTTAATTAAAATCCTGATAACAGAACTCAGTCAACATCCATATGAAGAAGACCAAAGCAGAGCTTAAACATGTTCAGATGAAAGTACAGTTAATCAGAATTAAAATAAAAACCCTCCCTACACAGCCTTCCTTCTCATTTGGCGTCGACTGGACCCGATGATTAATATGCGAAGGTGATTTCTCTGGACCCCTCCTGTTGTACTTCCCGAACGGAACCGTTTGAAATAATTGAACAATTACTTTGTGCAATCTTATCAAAGTTTATTAAATTGGTCCCATCAGCTCTGTCCAATTACCAAATTCAGCTGATTTGCATATTGCAAAGCAGAGTGGTGAAAAGGGTTCCCAGAGTAGAATCTAGTTACTTGTGAGCAAAAAGATCATTTAGCTCAAATCCTCGCCTCTTTCAGATTAGGAAGCTGAGGCTTGGAGAGGTGAAAGGACTCGCTCAAGGTTCACAGCAGGCTGCTGACAGGTAGGACGGTGCACCCTCCTCCTCAGATACCGCCCCCCTCAACCCAGCTGCTTGCAGGGTCCCAAGTGGGCAAACCCTGTGTCACCCCCAAACGAGGCCAGAATGTGCTTCCAAGTCCCTGCACGTCTCAATTAGTTCCAATTTAGCCATGACATTGAGCGTCTGCTTAAAATGCAAATCCATTCAGTCAGGACAGGAAATAATAAAGGCAGATTATTCCATTTCAATTTAGTAATTCAAGGAACTTGGATTTGTTGAAGTGACAGTTTGTCTAGTCCTAAATGAAACATTGTTCTTTCTTTGGGGTGGGAGGGGGCGGGGGGAACTAACTTGAAACATTTTCCATTACTGTTCTTGTCTCAGGATCTTCCTCTTAGATCTCATTTTGCTTTTGTCTTTAAATTTTTATTACGGAAAATTATCAACATCTGCGAAAACAAGAGGATCCTAGAGACCCTGCATATATCCATCTCTCAGTTCAATAGTTATCAACATGTGGCCATATCAACATATCAACATATGGCCAGGATCTCTGACCTCCCGAACCTCCCTACTCCCTGGATCATTGCAAAGCAAACCATAGGCATCGTAACGTTTTGTCCATGAATTCTTCAGTATGGGCTTTGCTTTTCCTTTTAGGTCACAATATTTTATAAATCAGGGAAATATGTGCTATACGTAAATTTCAAATAATGTGAAGCCATTAAAAGGATATTTGGGGGAAATATTCTTCATAATTCAAGAAAATTAAAATACCTAGAGAATAGAGTGTGCTCCCATTTCTGTAACACACACACAGAGAATCTGAATGGATGTGTACCAGATTGTTGTTTCTTTTTGTTCTTTTTGCATATCCTTTTTTCCCCTAAATGAACATGCATAATTTCTATGATAAAAAGAAAAGAGCCGGACTTTTAAAAGTCATCCATAGAGACTGTGTGAGAGAATGGGAAAGGGCTGCTGAATTCTGTGACTTCCATTGTGGAAAGATGTACCAAGGAAGAAGAAATGGCCTCTGGCATGTGGGGGGTCTCCTCCTTAGTCACACTTGATAATAACAGGCATGAGAGTGATTAAATTTTTTTGATCTGAAAAATGTTTATTAATCATCCACTATGGGCCAGGCATGGTGCCACTTGCTGGGATTACAATTATGGGACTGGAAAGAAAATAAACACTTCAGACTCTTGCTGCTAAAGTGTGGTCTATCGGCTGGTGGCATCAGCATCACCTGTGCGTTTTCTAGAAATTCTGAGTCTCAGGCCCCACCCTGCAGTAGTGAATCAGCATTTTTTGCCATGAGCTCAGCAGATGATTTGCATGTACATTAAAGCCTGAGCTAAGCTGGGGTGGAGCTGGCATCCTCGATGTCAGGGAACGTGTCTGCTTAGTTTCTGCTCCCTGGAGGGGTGGAGGAAATGTTCAGGGTTTACCCAGCACCTCTGGCGTGTACGTGGTGCACCTTTGGTGGCCCTGTGAAGGGATGCTCGCCCTTATGCACTGTTTCCGCTCCTACCCTAAAACCTTTACTGGCTCACCGCTGCCAAGGAGGCATCTCCAAACACCTTGGCCGGGCCTTAGGAGCCCTGGACAGAATAGGCCTTTGAGGACACTGGGCATTTTCTTTTTGAGCATTCATTACACTTTTCAACTCTGAGGCTTTGTCTCCACCCCGAGGTAATCTGAAAAGAATGTTACATGCCCTCCTTGGCCTAGAAAGCTCAGATCCTTTGCCGTCTTCTCCAGGCAGTCTTCTGGGAACACACCTGTACCACTTGCAGGCAGAATCTCTTCCTTCACCATGCTTTGGCAGGGTCTGTGGTCTCTGTCATTCACCAGTCCACTATTCATGTGTGGCTGAGAAGAACCTTAAATTCCCAGAGCCTCAGTTTCCTTACCTGTAAAATTCCTTGAAGGTAAAATGAGAAGTGTATATAAAGCCCTTAAGATGATGTCTTCTTACTGTATGTGAGAAACTATTCTAAGTTTATTAATATCTGCAGAGCATTGAACTTCATGATAATTCTATGAGGCAAGTACTATTATTATTATTCTCATTGTATAGATGAGACAGAGACACAGAGAGGTTAAGTGACTTGCCCAAGGTGACCACAGCAGTGGAGAGGAAGCCAGATGTGAGCTCAGGCAGTCTGACTCTGAAGTGTACACTCATAAGTGCCTGCACTTCACAGTTACTCAGCAATGGGACAGTCAGGGTGGTAACTGGTGGCCCCCCGTGGCTGTGCCTCTGAGCCTAGCCCAGTGGCATGATTGCATAAATTGACTCATGCTCGTTATACATTCTTCCTATCAGCCAGCTCACCCTTAGGTGCAGTAGCTCTGGGTGGAACAGGAGCATCCCCTCCAGCTCCACTGGCTGGGCCAGGTGTTTTGGCACAAAGATGCATCCAGGTTTGTGAGGGATTGTGGGCTCTTCATAACTGTTTCCAGCCTGCTGCAAGCATCTTCCTGCCTGCCTACAGCATTAGCAGTTTTTATGGTCACCGTACCTGGTTTGCTGACAGAAGGAAGGGAAGATCACTGGATTTGGAGTTAGGACACCTGGGTTAGAGCTCCTGCTCCTTGACTCATTCAGTCTCCCAGAATCTCAGTTACAGCACCTATAAAATGGGACCATAATGCCAACTTCACAGGGCTGTTCTGAGAATTAAATGAGAGGATGGAGAACAAGACCTTTTATACTTTTGATGTTCAAAAACACAGCTCACTAGAACATGAGGACTTTGAGACCAGAGACCACAAGCAATTTGGAATTAGATTCCAAAGAGAGTTCAAATTGCTAGAATCCATAATGATTTTATATGGCCACATAATATATCCTTGGATTGACATATCTCAATTACCTGGACCATTTTGACTAGACAACAATGCACTGGACATCCTTAAGCATCTTTGTTCCCTTTGTCCTATAACATAATATAAATTTCTAGGAGCACAATTATTGGGGAAAATATTATGAGCACTATTGCAGTTCTTTAAATGCATTTTCATATTGCTTTCTTATAACATTGTGCAAATTTCACCACAACTTCACTAGAATTAGGCTTTCACCATATATTTTCTAATTTTAAAAAATTCCTTTGGTTTTTAACAAAAAACACAGCTTAACACTGCACAGTCAGCTGAGTACCTTTCACACATTCATAGTATTGCAATCATCACATCAAATGGTAAATCATTTATTTTTAAGTCTTGCTCTGAGCTGTCCCCTTCCCCTGGATGTGGACCCAGTGAAGACAGTCTATAGTTGTCTCTCATGATTATAACATAATGGTTTGCAGTAATTGTTGAAATCATTTCTGTTATTTTGCATAATACCACCAGTCACCTTATAGTGTTTCAGAATAAAGCTTACATTTAGTTTTGCTCTGGAATGGTAGGTGTCAGATTAGAATCAAGTCTCTATGGGCCTCTGGAGAATTCTAGGAAATGGAGTCTCAGGTTTATCAAACCCCAGTAGCATTCCAGTGAGGAGGTGCTGGTGAAGCCTCCTCACCTGATGATTCACAGAGAAAATTCGGGTCTATAACCCTGTAAACTGATTACAGATAAGATATTTCCCACCAAAGACATGCTGACACCGGCTGGGAGGTGTCGGCAACATGTGTGTGACCTGATTTAGTCAAATGCAGTCCTTGGTCTAGAGACAATGGTTGGAAATACATCCTGGATATTATTGCAGTGACAGAGGCTATTTTCAAAAGAGGGTGTTTGGAAACTTGCTTATTTTAAGCTGAAAAGCAGATGGAGATAAGGGTTCAGTTGATGAGGAGCCTGTGTATAAAGCATGTGTCCACTGTGGATTCAGCAGGCGCGATGGAGATGCTTGGGACAGTAACAGGGCTGGCAGGAGGGTGAGTGGTGTTTGTCACCACTATGAAATAACAAGGACGAGATGCTTGATAGGTTACAGGGAGATAAAATAAAAAGCTAGGGAAGACAAGCTGCCGGGTGCCAGAAAGTGGGAGGGTGATGGGGGAAGTAGGGCTCTGGTGGTGCATCTTCCACTGGGTCAAGGAGTAGGGTACAGCGTCTGCTCTGGACATCATCTCTGTGGTCACACCTGAGGGAGTGTGCAGAGGAAAGAGGCAGGACCTCTTAGCCCTGACCATCAACCTCTGCACCCACTCCCCAGCCACTCACTCCCACAAGCTGGCCAAGCCAGCCCTCCTTACCATCTCCCGTCTTGCAGCCCAAAGTTCTGGACTCTTCCTGTATGAGCTGGATTTTGAAAGAATATCTTAAGTGGTTGCCTCGTCTCCTCCTCTTTCCAGCACTCCATCTTTCCAGCTGTTCCCAGGAGTGTGATCTTTCAAAGAAACTCATCTGGTCTCATCATTCTTCCATTTAAGAACTCCTCATTGCTCCCCATCACTTCCAGGAAGTTGCTTTGGCATGGCTTCCCAGATCTTCCACAAGCTGTTCCACAGGGATCTCTTTTGTCCTCTTCAGACATGTTAACCCACCCCCTGCTTCCTTCCCTTCAAGCTCCTGTGACGAGTTCCCTTTCTCAGATCTACACGCTTTCATACAAGTGACTCTCTCATCCTGGAATTCCCTTCCCCCTTTGCCCACATGGAAAATTCCCACTCATCTTTCAAGGCTCAGTTCAAATGCCCCTTGCTTTATGGATGCTTCCTTCTTCCCATTTTAACAAGAACAAAAATGGTTATGTTAAAGGAATGAGGAACTAACCACACCACGGGATACAAGGTGGAGAGAACTTTGTTGAACATGTGGGAAAGAAAGGAAACAAACATAGAGCATCTTTTATGTGCTAGGCAATTCATAGACCTGATTGTGTTTAAACTTTTCAAGGACTCTATTCAGTAGAGGAAACTCCTGGCCCAAGGTGGTGAAATGACTCGTCTAAGGCTACGCAGCCAGCATGGGCCATACCTGGGACTGGATCCCAAGCTGTCCTGACTCCAAGACTCATGGGCATTAGATGCCCTGAAATTATGGCATGGAGACACTGCTTACTCCTTTGGTGAGGATGGCCCTGTGGGTTAGGAATTAGGAATCCAAAGTCCTAAAAAGTCCTGAATCACCCTTCAGTATTGCAAGAAGCTGTCATTACAGGAAAGAGACAGAGGTATTTGAAAAAAAAAAACAAAACATTTCCACTTCCAGGATTAGAAGAGGAAATGCTCATTAATTAAGTCTTAGGTGATCAAATGTTTCTGACACTTAAACCCACCTGGTTGCTGAGCATTCTGAGTAAAAGTGGACTCATGAAACTGCTACCTGCAAATGAGGGGGCTTGTCCCCTCTTTCCTGTCCCATCTCTCCCCTTTTTGCCTGGATGGCTCTTCCCTCTCATTTAGACATCAGCTCAGATACCACTTCCTTGGGCAAGTCACAGAAACTTAGAGCCCCTCATGCACTCTGCACGGCTCCTCCCTGGCCCTTGTCTTAACTGGAGTTACAATTTAAAGTGAAAAGAGGGTGCTTAATTTCAGTGTCCCCTGCTGAACCGAGTGTCACGAGAAGAGGAGCCAAACTACTGTTATTGTTTTGTAGCTGCTCTATCTCGAGCCCTTCCTCTGTCAGTCAACAACTCTTTGTTGACTCAGTGAAGGGCGCCTAGTAGGTGCTCAATGCCTTCTTGTTGAATAAAATAATGACAGAGTGGATGCTTCTGTTGAATCTCTGCCACTGGGGGGCAAAATCAGGAGAACTCTTGTGGAAAACCCATTCCCAGGACACTCAAGACATGGAGGGGCTGCTTCCTTTTGAGGAGGAGGGGCACAGAGATGGGCTGAGGGAAAAAGAGGTCAAGACCTAGGTCTAACCCCGACTCTGACACTCACTTGGAACTCTATCAGCATCTCTGGAGTGAGTTGCTACAATGGTGCATTGTGGGAAGGCAGGTTCAGGGCTACAATGGTGCATTGTGGGAAGGCAGGATCAGGGCTACAATGGTGCATTGTGGGAAGGCAGGTTCAGGCCTACAATGGTGCATTGTGGGAAGGCAGGTTCAGGGCTACAATGGTGCATTGTGGGAAGGCAGGTTCAGGGCACTTTCAGCAAATGATCCCTTTAGTACTTGCTGAGAATAGAGTCCAGTAAGGCAAATAATCTCCTTGTCACTTACACAGAACAGAGTCCACACGAGCAGGGGAAGAAGTCCCTTCATGGCCAGTGTCCTGGGTTGGCTGAAAAAGGCTCTGGGTGGGGGATGATAGATGTCAGCTGGCATGCTGCACTTCAAGCCAGAGAAGAGACCAATCTGTACTGTTTGAGTGAGGTTTTTATACACCTGGAGGAGTGAACGGAGACCCTGCCGCTGAGAATTCCTGTTCTGATAAGCATCTGGAGCTGCTTGTTTCTGGTTTGGGGTTTAAGGTCTGGCCTGGCTTTTTCATTAGACTTACTATCTTTGCCAGGTTGTGAAATGGCACAGGACAAGAGAAGGAGGTGGAGGTAGCTGGAAGGCTGGAGGATGGCCAATTAGCATGTGTTTGTGACTTCCCCAGGGAAGGAGGTGAGGGTAAGCGAGGTCTGGGGAATGGCGGCTTAATAGGGGTCTGTGAGTTCCCTAACAGTATACTTATCTGAAAAGTGGGCTTTTGGACAAAAGCACCCTTAAGCCTGTTCCCCCACACCTGTAGCTGAATATCGTAATGGTAGGCTGTGGTAAAAAAAGGGGGGGAGGGGTGGGGGCTAAACCGAGGTCTGGGGCTAAAGGTGGAGCCCTAATGCTTCCAACCAACTCAACCCCCTGTGTGATATTGGGCAAGTTACTTGCCCTTTCGGAACTCCAGCCTCCACATCTTAAATAGGGCACTTGGATGAGACAACCTTCAAGATACCCTCTAATTCAAATATAGTGGACTTTGAGGCAAACCAGAGGCCCCCAAAACCCTTGATCTAATTTAGTTCCTCTCAATTCACATCAAACCAGGTGTGTGGGGGGGTGTAAGTTATTTCCTGCCTCAGAGTTAGAATCTTCAACTCTGAAATATGAGTGGGTAGATTAGCTTAGTGTGGACATATCCACTCCAGTGGGAATTAGAAGGCTTAGCTTTCTACCCCAGCTCTACTACAGTCTGCTGTGTGGCCTTGGGTTAAGTACTTGCCCTCTCTGAGCTTTAGGAGTTCCACTTCCAAAGAGGAGAAAACAAATAATCAACAAGGACTCTTTGGGCTACGCCATTATTTAGTTAAGTGGCATGTTGGAATTCTACCACAGCACAGTCACACAAATAAGCCTTGTTAAGGCAGCCTTTTGAGAAGAGAGACTCTTACCCAGTTGTGCCCATTTTGGGCTCTTGGCTATAGACTCCACCAGTCATTTGGGTCTATTCAAACATGGCTTGGTTCTGTTACGGTGGCTACAGGGTCACTGTTTTAGTTCCCTAGGCTGCTCAAACAAATACTGTGAAATGAGTCAGGTTAAACAATGGGAATTTATTTCTCATAGTTTGAGGCTGGGAAACAGTCCAAATCAAGATGTCATCAAGGTGATGCTTTCTTCCTGAAGACTGGCATTCTGGGGCTGGCTGCCAGCGAGCCTTGGCTCCTCTGTCATGTGGCAAGGCACATGGCGGCATCTCCTGGTCTCTCCCTTCTCTTCCAAGCTCTGTTGCTACCCACCCTCTTTTTTCCTGTGGCTTTCTCTCTCTCATATCTGAATTCATTCTGGTTATATAGGACTCCAGTAACAGGATTAAGATCCATCGAGATACGGCTGGGCCACACATGCCTTAACTGAAGTAACCTTATCAAAAGGTCCTACTTACCATGGGTTCACACCCACAGAGATGGATTAGATTTAAGAACAGGTTTTCCTGGGGTACATACAGCTTCAAACCACCACAGACACCTTTTCTTCCGACTTAGCAAAGGCATTGGCATGATGTGTAGAGGGGCCCGTGTCCACACCTGCATGAAAATTGGCCACAAACTGGTATAAAATAAGCCCTGTTTGCCCTTTTTTGGACCCTCACGTCTCCTCACCATGGAATCAAGATACCCAAAACTGCTTCTTGGGGAGAAGCAGTCATCCAGCCAGCATTCCTCAGATTCTCTCCTTTACATCCAACACTGTTCTTGTTACATTCAAATCATTCATTCATTCTGCACATATTTATTAAGCAGCTCCTGTGTGTGTCAGACACTGTTTTAGGTCATGAAGATGCAGCTGAGAACAAAACAGACAGAAATCTCTACCTTGTAAAGCTTACATTTTACAAGGGTAAGACAGAAAATAAGCCAACAGATGGATTTAGAATGTGTTGGGCAGAGGACAACCCAGCAGGAAGGGCGGCTGAGGGTGCTGGCAGGCGCTATTCTACGGGGGGCCAGGCAGGCCTCGGGTGAGGTGAAGAAGAGGGAGTGAGCGGAGCAGGTGCCTCGAGGGAACATTCGTCTGCCTCTGGTTGTAAGGGCCCTTGGCTTCTCAGCTGCTGGCCTCGGCACCCCAAAGGTTCAAGAAGCCCCTGAGTACAGCAGCTCTACCTTTTGTGTCTCTTTAAATACTATGAGTTTATGGAAAAAATTTCAGTGTGTTTGAAATAAACTATAGGTATATTTGACAATAAAGTACGTATCTGGCAGAGAAAAGGCATATCAGGCCTATTTTTAAAAATCTCCATTTTCATAATGGCATAAATAAGTCAACACAGATCAATTAGCTGATAGGTAACAATTCATTAGCTCTCAAGGTCCAGGTTTCTCAGATATAATGTACCTCTTCATTCCAAAAAGGAGTGTGTACACATATCTGTATGTAAATCGGGGGAGGGGCATCTGAGGTGAGTTTGCTCTTAACATGAACTGTAGAGACGTTGAAGGTAACTGACCAAAGGCGAAAAAAAGCCATAGCGTTAGGAAAACCCACTGAAGAACAATTAGCTTTTCTTGTCTTTTTGATTACTTTCAGGAGAGGAGAAGAAAAATCTGAGGGGAGAGCTGGGAGGAGTTGCAGAGAAAGTAGTAAGAGAGACAGAGGAGAAACTATGGGATGCAATGTGGCTACGTTGGGTATCTATCTCCAGTCTGGTCCTTTACTTTGTTTCCTTGAGGACTGTGGTCTGTCTGAGAAGCGGGTAATCCCTCTTTGACTGGAGGGAATGGCCACACCTTGTTTACCAAGGGGGCGGAAGCAGATTCTCCTTCAGGCAAAAGCCTGGATGCCATGACACCCTCTGAGCAACACCATTTTCCTTCCCCCTGGAAACAAGAATGCAATACTTTATGGTTGAGCACCTCATGCCCGATTTGTGAGGGTCTCAAGTGATCTTTCAGAATTAATTCATTAATGATCATTAAATGTTTGGGAGGGGGGATTCAGTGCTTGACGAAATGCCCAGTGTGGAATTCCTGAAGCAGGAGGCTGTGGGTATATTAATGAGGCCTTTTCTAGCCTGCACACCTGGTTGCTGAGAGAGGGCCACCCCAAATCATGGCAGGCGGGTTCCGTCGGGAGAGGTGGCAGTCACAAGTGCCAGATATTTGGCTCCCGTGTTTGTCAGTGATTCATGAAGTGATTACCAACATTCGAAACCACTTCATGAATCAACCAGGAGCTGGAAAAAGATTTCACCATAATGAGCTCATTTCCATAGAAATAGGTCCAGACCCACTAGTGGGCCAGATGGTTGCTGTAGCTTAGACTTCACCCCCTCCCCTCCTGCCCCTCCTCCTTTCCGACAGGCTCATTTCAAGCCTCATTATCCTTCATCTTCTCTGCCCTCATCAACACTTTGGTCTCTAACCTAGAGCAGCCAATTGCAGGAACCTCTCAAGTGGTGGAATAGGGGTCCTTCTTTGTTCCTGTTTGGAGGTTCTTTAATGCTTATTTCTCTTGGGAAGCTTTTGCGCCTCCAGTCTTCATTTGAGAGGGTTAAACTGGCAAGGCACCTCCTCTGGAGGCCACTTAGCTCTTCTCTTGGGTGTTCAGCACCCTTCCCTTCTCAGCCCTGGAATTGGCTGTCTTTTGAGATGGACATCTGCCAGTAGCAAGCCCCTTTGAACCCCTCAGGCTACTGGCAGCCTCTGGGGTTTATTTGGGAGGCGATGCCAGGAAGTGCTATGAAGGAGGTGAGACAGGGAAGAGAGGAAAGCTAATAAAGGGGCTATGATGAGTGCCCTACCACTGAGGGCAACGGGGCTCGTTCCCATTGGGTATCCTCTGAAGAGTGTGTGGGACACACCTAGAATTGGCCCACCAAGGGACGAGAAAGCTGGAGCAGTTTCCCACCAACTCACACCCCTCATTGGTTGGGGATCTCACTCTTTCTTTTAAAAAAAAAATTAGGCTATTAGAGTATTGTAGGTTTACAGAAAAATCATGCACAAAGTACAGAGTTCTTATATTAACACCCCCATTTTTCTCTACTATTAACATTTTGCATTGCTGTGGTCCCTTTATTACAATTGATGAAACTGTATTATTAAATTTATGCTATTAACTATAGCCCATAGCTTACATTATGGTTCACTCTTTGTGTTCAACAGTTGTATGTTTGTTTTTTTAATTTTTTATTCTAACATATTTACAACCTAAAATTTTCCATTTTAACCACTTTTAAATATACAGTTCAGCGGTGTTAATTGCATTCAGTCTTGTGCTGCCCTCACCACCATCCATGGCCAAAATCTTTCTATCACCCCAAAGAGAAACTCTATCTTTTGTGCCATTAACTCCCCTGCTCTCAGGCGTGTCCTTTACACACCCCAAACACACTCTACCCACAGCCTTCAGGTAAGAGACTCAGGAGGATGTTGGGTGTGTAGGAGCATTGGCAAGTGATCCCCAGGGTGGACGCGGAGCTGTGGGGAGGCACCTGCAGTGTCAGCTACACTACGACCCTCCGTCCCCAGACCCACCCCTTCTGCATGGGCTACACTGTTAAGGCTCCAGCCTGTCCCACACCGAGCCCACCCAAACGCTAAGCCCTCTCCCTCTCCCTCTCTGCCTGAGTTTTCAACTCCTGTCCAAGAGGAGTTTGCTCCGCTAGCACCCAGCATCTGTTTCAGATCGGCACTTCAATAGAGCCACTTCCCTGCCTTCGGACTCACCACTCCCCTGCATGAAAGGCAGAGTCTCACGGAAACCAGAATCAAAGGATTCTTTGGCCAGATTTCTTTTCTGTTGAAAGGAGGGCTTCATCTTGCAGATCTCTGCATCCCGAGGCTTCAGAGGATCCCGGTTCGCCAGGCAGCACAGCAGCGGGGTGGAGGAATATTTCTGGAGCACTAGCTATCATTTCTCAAATAGCCATATTTGAAAGTGGCGTCCTTCTGAGTTCTATTCTGCTGGCTCCTTTTAAGGAAATGGTGATATAATTTCAAGAAGATTTTGCTCTTTGAATGGTTCAATAAATGTTTCAATAGATCCCTCAAACTTTCAGATTTGGGAGCTGGGAGAAGTACCCCAAATGCCATTTGGGTCAAGTATGAAATTCATTTAGTTTTTCTGGTTGAGAAGAAAAGATGTCAGAAAGGATGGTCAAAGGTCTGCTGTAGAGGATGAGCTTCCAGGGTGGAGACCACTGGATGGTGAGGAAAGGGGCTCTGGTGTAGGAGTTTTCAGAGGTTGGGTCAAACACTAGCTAATCCAAATGCAACAAACTGCCCACAAGTAATGTCCCTATTAGACACTTTGGGTTTCCTCAAAACCGGAGCTGGCACAAGAATGTGGGTGCTTTGTTTATTTGGGAGGTGAGAGAAAGCAAGACAGGGGAGAGAGGAAAGCCAACAAAATGTGTGTTAATGAAATGAGATGGCTTCCCATGTGGGCAGCTGGGGCTCAGGCCCCCTGGAGGCCTTAGGGAGAGCAGTGTGGAAGACACTTCAGAACCATCCCACCGGAAGATGGGCAGCCTGAGGATTTAGCCAGCGACCCCTGTCCCCAGAGGCTGGGTTTGTCCCTGGGAACACTGACTCCTCTGTACTCCCAGTTGCCTGTACCAGCAGCCACGTGGCCTTCTATGGGGCACACTTGTCAAATGCTGGTGCCATGCAGGGAGCTGTGCTGAGAGCAGGGGAGAGGGTGCGGGAATGAGGCACCACACCTACAGGTCTCTGGATTAGACCCTTGGTTTGAAGAATTAAGATTCATTCAACCCCTTCATCCATTTCACTCACGTTTGAGCACCTACTATGTGCCAGACACTGTGCCAGAGTTAGAGTGGTGAACTCTCAAACTCCTTTCTCTCAGGCAGCTTACAGTTAGAGGGAAAGGCAAAGAAACTTATACATTTCAAAGTATCTATAGAGAGGGAATCAGGCCATCCCCATGCACACCTGGAAGACAGATCTGCAGGAGTCCTACTGGAAGGGAGTCTGTTGCTCCACCTCGGCATGGGAAGAATGGCATGTGTGGATGGGAGAAGAAGAGGCTGGTCTTTCCACTGTTGTTAGTAACCAGCTCCTCTGCCTTTATACTAGCTCCCGGGGAATGGACTTACTGCTTATCAAGAAAGGAAGGCAGCTCTGGAGGCGACTTCCTGGCAAAACAGGCTGTTCACACTCTCTCAAGCTTCCAAGGAGGTCCCTAGGGTATGGCAAGTGGGGTTAGGAAGGGGTCGAGGGGGGCACGATGGCCCACACCTGGGTGACTGGACAGGCGTTCCTGAGGCTGGCTGGGAGGCAAAGAAGAGGAGCTCAGCTCTGACCTGGTAGGTGTAAGGTGTTGGGGAGAGGCAGGCCAGGTTGCTGGGGTCCAGGTCACTCCCATCTTTCTCATGCCCTGTCTGCCTGGGCCCCTCACCCACGTTTCCTTCCTTCAGGTCCTGGCGTCATTTTCTTCAAATTTGGCATCACCTCCAACTTCCTGCCTTGGCCTGACAGTTCTGTCTGGTTCCCACTGAACATCCAACCTGGACTGAGACAAAGCTGGATTCAAAGTCTGGTTCTAACATGAGAGTTCTGGGACCTCGAGCAGTTACTGGCCTCCAGCTTCCTCTTCTCTCCAGGTCTCTGCTCAAAAGTCATGTCCTCAAAGAGGCTCCTCCTGAAACCCTAATTAAAATGGGACCCTATTCCATTGCTCTCAAACCTGTGCTTTGCTTTATTTTCCTCCAGGTTAGTTCTTACCATTTAAATGTGTATGTGTTTACTTGCTTACCAGCTTGTAGGCTCTATGACAGCAGAGATCTTGCTATTTTGCCCACTGCTTATACCACTCAGTGAACAAAACAGCGTCTGGCACATAGTAGGCCCTCAATAAATATTTGTTAAATGAGTGAAAGACATCAGCTTCTCAAGAACGTGGATATGAGTAGGCCTATCATGTGCCTTAGAATACAGAATTACTCAATTAGAGGACTCAAGGATTCATCCTGCCAGAAGTAAGATCGATTCCCATGTAGCTTTGTTTGAAAACATAAAAGCCTACATAAAACATGCACCAAGCATTCGTTTGATCATCTGGACTTACTATACCAGTGTGTCTAAAGTAATATTTTGCTGGATTTCACCCTGCATTTGAAAGCAAAACAATTCACATTTGAAAATCTCATTACCAGCATCTTCCCTCCGAATCCATTAATGGCGTGAGTGTTTCTGGCAACTGAGATCACCTCGGATTATAGTATGAAATGCAGCTCTGGGGAAAACTGTATGTTTCAAGATGTTTGTACCATTCAATTGTCAAATATTCACACGGTTATGATTCTCAAAGAAAGCTCACAATGTAGGGAAATTGGTAACAAAATAAAAGCTCCAGGATGTATTGAGAGAAGGCAGACAAAGGATTCTTCCCTGATGTACCTAATCCCAGAGACGGGAAATTAAAAACCACACTAGAATGTCAATGCCTCAAGCAGAGGATGGCTTGCTTTTCTCACCTAGTACTGCAATCACAGAATTCTTCACTGGACTTTAAATCTACACTTTGCTCCATTTCACAAACTGGGGCCACCTCTTCTCCCACCCAGACTCTCCATCTCAGCTAAATCAGGTTGTTCACCAATCCCAAAATCCACGTGGTCATCTTTCTTTTGGCACACTTGCATGGAGTTCAGACTGCTAGAGCTAGACAGGCCCTGGAAGGCCATCCAGGGCAGTGCTTACCAGATTCTTGTTCTGGCTAAAATTAGTTTTGTAAGTTTTAAAATGAAACAAAGAAAAAGAGGGAGTTAGGGCTCCTGTATTCAAATGTGTTGGGAACTATGGCACATGCCGCTTTCCTCTTGGAGCTTCTGCATTCACAAAGGCATGTTCAAGGCTCTGGGATGTCCCATGGCCAAAAGATATGTTTACATTTATTTCACCTGGTGTTGTCCAAAATTAGCTAACCATGGAGACTTTAATTTGACCATATAAACTATTCAAATTCTATGAAAAACTAGTGTTCAAGTTGACATCCTCCATTTCAACAGATAAGGAAACAAGGAATAGGGCAGCTACCCAAAAGTGTTTATTGCTCAGTGAGTCGATGGCAGAACCAGAATGGAGACCAGAGAACTTGACCCCCAGCCCAGAGCTTCTCTGCTGCCCTCCTTCAAGTCATTCAATACAGTTCAGTTCCATCCCATCCCATCCCATCCCATCCCATCAATACTTCTTGTGTACCTGTCATGACCAGGAGATATTATGTTTCTTAGTGAATAAGACAGACACAATACTGAACATACAGAATATGACTTTGCCCTCACAGAGTTGAGTCTAATTTTCAGCTTCTTATTATTTGCCATCCTCCTTCACTCCCTCTTCTCTGTACCCTTCCCCTCTTTTCTCTTTCTCTCTTTCACTCCAGATCATTCTTCACACCAAACAAGATAAATGACCCTTAAACTCCAGTTAAATTGCACCTCTCTCTGGGTGAGGCCCTTAATGGGTTCCTTTTTGTCTCTCAGAACAGGTTTAGTCTAAGGGACTGCGATCAATGACAGCAGGGCCTGGGCTGGTCTAATATGCTCTGCTGAGTGCAACTCCTGGCTCAGGGTTGGTGCTCTATGGTAGGTGTTCAAACTAAAGCAAGTGCCATGGCCGAATGCTTTCAATCTTGCAAGATATCCTCTTACCTAGTTTACACTCCTCACTCCTACTCTGTTCAACTTGAAACCTTCCCTCCAGGCCAGGTTGTAGCCTTGATGGCCTCTCCACAGAACTTCATGTTTCTTTCCTTGTGCTTTTCTCTGAATTGGGAAAATGAACATCGGGTTCCTTCCATGTTGATTGAAATCTCATATCCAGCTCAATTTCCCACCACTTTTTAGGGTAAACTTCACTAAAATCCTTCCCAGCCATTGAAGATATGTGTGTGGATCTCATCATCTCTAAATTTTATTTGGACTCACACCTCAGATCAGGTCTCAGCTCAGGTTCAAAGGATCACCTATGAAATCAGAGTATACATAGCATGGGGCTTGGCACATAGTAAGTGCTCAACAAATATATGTTGAATAAATAAATAAATGAATGTCCAGCAGTATTTGTTGTTGAAATTATTAAATAGTGATGAGGTTGCTTGTTATGTGTTATTTTCCTAGTTTTTTTTCCCCCTAAGAGATACACAGAGAAGACACGACAATTGGCTCAGCCTCTGGGAAGAGCTGTGGTTCATATCTTCTTTGCCAAGACGGTTCCCTATCTTCCATTAACTTCTCTTTCTTGACCCAAAGTTCAGCCTTGACCTATCTATTTAAATACAGATAATAACCTAAATGGAGACTTTTGTCCACCTCTTCTGGTCCCCAATTTTTCTGAGTAAAAATTTACCCTATGCAGCAGCAGAAGTGTTGGCAGTAACCCTGTTTCAAGTTGCCAGGTGTCCACATTTTACTAATTCTGGCTTTTCCTTTCTTCATTCTCTTGACCTTTTGCCCTGCATTAAAACAAAATCTCTCTGTGTCACAGTTCCCTGTCAGTGACTGGCTAGTGCTTCCTCTATCATTTTCTCCTCTAATGAGCTGCTTCAATGAGCTCTGCTGACCTGGTTGGTACTGAAGTAGAGGCTTATTTCAGGCGTTTCCTTTGCCTTAGCAGAAACCAAGAGGGCACAGGGGACAGAGGACAACTGGCATTTATTGAGCAAATAATTGTGTGTCTGGTGTCTTGCATTCAGTGTTACATTTAATCCGTACAGCGTCTCTGGTTGTTTTAGAAATCAGAGTTCAGGATCTGCCCCAGGCCAGTTAAATCAGAATCTTTGGGGGTGGGGTCTGGACATTGGTATTTTAAAAAATGCTCCAGGCCATTCTAATCTACAGGCAGAGTTTTAAATCTCTGTGTTAAACAGGCTGCCTCTCAGAAACCATGTTTCAGAAAATTTGGGAAGTCATCTTAGTTCAAGAAAGAAGAGACACTTGGAGTGAGGCCATAACTGTTCATAGGTAAGAACAAATAGGAGACCCTCAGGTCTCTAGAGAAAAATTGATCACAAGCCTGATAGTGTAGCCCATAACAAATATTATCTGAGCTTATTGCCCTGACATAAGGGAACATGAAATGCTAATGGCTGCCATGTCCAGGGGGCATTTGATAAGGTAACACAGGAAGGAAGTCCAGCATGAATAGCTTTCCTACAAAACTAGGGAGAGTTTTTCATGTAGCACATCCAGGCATTGTGTTCATAATGCCAAAAATCAACCTGACCTCTTAAAATCTCATCTCACCACTACAAGGATCACAGAGAATTCAATCCAGGAAGTTATCGTGAGCATTTTGCAGACTCCACACTAAGAAGTTTAACAAATACGTGTATTGAGATTCACAGATGAAGCTTCTTACAAGGAAGGCACTGGTCTACTATGCATTCCTATGAGACATGGAATGGTCTGAAACATGGACAATCTTAACATTGTTTCAGAGGTACTTCCCTGAGTTACATGTAACTAAGGGTTTCACTGGTTGCTTGGTGGGGGAGGGATTTGAATTAATACCAGGAACACACAATGAAGATTGTGTGATGCTGACTATTATTTGGAGTTTGTAGGATGCACATTTGTTTACATAAACCTGATATTAAGTTATTTTAATGCTTTCCATATGGTGCGTTCTGTAATTTCCTGTCATTATAATGTTATTAGTTAAAGGAATCCTTCTAAGTTTGTAAAGATGGATATTTAAGAACAGTTGAATATGTGTCCAAGTTCTCTGATCTCAGATGGGAATACTAGGTAAGCGGTGCCATTCTACACAATATAAGAGGAACAAATTCAGATTCTTCTGGGGATGGTGCCTAAAATAACTTCTCCATTTAAGAGTACGGGAAGGTGATGCTAAATAAGTGTAACCTGAATCCTATGCACTTTATGACTTTATGGTGGAAAAATAAGTGTGTTAAGGCTGATTATTAAATAATAGTATTATTAACTGGCCAGACACACAAATTGAATAAAATAATAGTCATTTCTTTCTCCTTGAAGTCATTTTTTTTTTTTTTTTTTCCATAGCATCATTGAATGATCAAGAGCATGGACTCTAGAACTCAGTTTCTGGGACTCAAATCTCAGCTTGGCCACTTACTAACTGTGTGACATTGGGCAAGTTACTTAACTTCTCTGTGTCCCACTTTCCTCTTCATGAAATAGATTACTGACATTGGAAGGTTGCTATGAGGATTACATCTGTTAATATTTGTAAAATGCTTAGAACAGTGTCTGGCACCTAATAAATGCTATGCATATGTTATTAAAGTGAAAAAGAACTCTTCCAGTATTTCTCAAATTTTAATGTGCATATGAACCGCACAAGGATTTTTTTTCAAACAATTTATTCAAGTATAGCATTCATACATGAACATACGTAAACTGTAAGTGTTCAGTAAACATTGTGATCTTACAAAACAAACATGCATAACATCATAAGGGCTCCCACACATCACCCCCCCCACACACACAAGCCGCCTGCATTGTTGTGAAACATTTGTTAACAAATCATGAAAGAGCATCGTCAAAGTATTACTATTAACTATAGTCCGAATCTTCCTCCCCTATACATTAAGGATTTGTTTATTTATTTATTTACTTTTATCCATTTTTACAC
>JAQZBX010013504.1:0-39785 GCA_029593785.1 Cabassous unicinctus | reverse complement strand
CACATCCTTGGGTGGTACTCTCAACTCCACATCCTTTAGTGGTACTCTCTACTACACATCCTTGGGCAGTATTCTCTACTCCACATCCCTGAGTGGTACTCTCTACTCCACATCCTGGGGCGGTGCCCTCTACTCCACATCCTGGGGCAGTATTCTCTACTCCACATCCCTGAGTGGTACTCTCTACTCCACATCCTGGGGCAGTGCTCTCTACTACACATCTTGGATGGTACTCTCTACTCCACATCCCTGAGTGGTACTCTCCACTCCACAGCCTGGGGTGGTGCTCTTTTCTTTCTCTGGCTTTCTCTCTCCATATTGCCAGCATGACTGACAAGCAGAGGACCACAATGAACCCTCCTCCAGGCTTAAACCACATTCCCACCTAGCATTACTGGAAAGCCATGCACTGGGGAGTATTGGGTATTTACCCAGTATTTAAAAAGTGATGCTTTGTTTCACATTTAGCTGCTGCATTGGGCACATACTGTACTCTCCTCACTCAGGAATCCTTGGGAGAGAAAGACTGAGTGGCAGGACAGAATTAGAGCATGTCTTTGTTTGGGTTCCCCTGGAAGCAGACTTCTGAGACAAGAATCTGAGTGCAAGTTGTTTCTCTGAAAGTTCATGGAACACTGAAAGGAAAGTGGAGAAATAATATGGAGAGGTTGGAGGAAGGCAGCCTATAAAAGGCACTTTAACAAGCCAGTTTCCACATGGGCGACTGAAACTTCATGCCTCAGGGAAACTTGGGGGAAAGGTGTAAAACCATGAGTCAGAATTGGTAAACTGGGTAGAAACACTCTGACTCCCATTAGACATGGGATGAGAGTGGATCCTGGGCAGGTTAATTCTCTGGCACACACAGGAGCAGAATTGGCTTTCCAGAAAGCACGAACAGGCACATTGGCAAGGGAAGACACAGGGACACAAGCAGTATCTGCTGCGGAGCATTTCTAGGTCTTGGGCCATCATATCACCCTAATGCCATCAGAACCCTGCTTGGAACTGAAACCTCTGTGTAGCTAGTCCCAGACCATCTCATCCAATTGCCCTTTGAGAATTCCCCTCTTAAAGCCTCTTCTGCCCTGACCAGGCACTCTTCAAAAGGCTGTTGGTTTTCCAGGCAACCTTATAAGTAACCTAGCAGAGTAGTTAAGAACAGGGTTTCTTAAACCAGTCTCCAGGTTCAATCCCAGCTCTGCTACTCACTAGGTGTGCATATCTTATTCAGCACTTTTGTCCCTCAGTTTCCTCATCTGTCAAATAAAGTCAATTACAACATTATACTTCAAAATTTGTTCTGTATATTGAGTGGATTAATATCTGTAATATATAAAATAAATTCATATGAGGGGAAGCCTAGTCAGTTAGAGAAACATCATGAGCCATTTGTGGGGCTGGATGATGGTCTCCATTTAATCCTCACAGCAGCCCTCTGAGCTAGGGTAACTTAGGATTTCACAGCCTCCAAGACTAAGCATGTAGACCCTGCCTTGTTCGAACAATCGGATCCCCACCATTCCAAACATGGCCTTAATGCAAATCATGAGTTTTATAAGGGACCAATCACTCCCGCCCTGTATAACTTTAGCAATTACTCAGCCAACCAGGATAACTATATATAGATGTTTCCCTTTATGAGGAATGAGTTTGATAATAACTTTTGAAGAGTCATTCTGAGGCCCATTGAGAAACCGTATCTTTCTCAAAGAACTGGCCCAAGGCAAATCTGCTCTTAGGTCTCTTAGGATGGGGAAAGTTCTGAAAAAAAGGGAATGGCTGGAGGAATGGCAGAGCCAGTGCCTCGGAAGTGCTTTCAAAGACACAGGCCTGTGATTTTCATTCTCTTCTTATCTCCTGAGGTTATCTTTCCCTGTACTCTAGGAGCTGAATGTTGGCATGTTGTCTTCCCATCCAGTCCCTGGCATTCCCAACCATCCTTCCTCTGACATGGTACTGGCCATTTCAGAACAGCAATCTCTGCCCTCTGGGTGTGCTGCCTTCATTAGAGTTAAACTTGTCCTTCTGGACTTCTTGCCAACACAGGAGCCAGCCCCGGTGTCCACCCTGGTCACCCTGAGTTCTTAGGCATTCCCGACCTTTCACTCCCGGAGCAAAGCACCAAGGCCCACTGAACAGAGCAGAGCTTAATTAAGGCCAGATCTGTACCAACCTTTCCTCCCACATGCTCAGGCACCTGGAGGCCCCTCACCTCCTCCAGCTCCTCTCACGGAAGATAAATTACTTTCTTTTTTTTTTTCCCTGAAAAACACTCATTTTGAATCACTGAGATTTCTGTGGTGTCATGAAAAGAGACGAGGGTATGCCGACAGATCAACCAAGATTTCTGTCACAGATTTAATCGTGTCCACCCAAAAAAAGACATGTTCGGGTTCTAACCCCCAGTCCTGGGAATGTGACCCCATTTGGAAACAAGGTCTTTGAAGATGTGTTTAGTTAAGATGAGCCAACCCGGATGAGGGGGAGGTCCTAATCCACGGGGACTGGTGTCCTCATAAGGAGGGAGGAGCGGACACGGACAGGGAGAGGAGAGGAGGCTTGTGGAGACGAGGCAGATGCCCCACAAGCCAACGAGCGAGGGGCGTGAGCAGCCACCAGAGGCCGCGGAGGCCGGGGAAGCTCCTCCCTACAGGCTCCAGAGGGATCGTGGCTCAGCGGACACAGTGACTTTGGACTTCCGGCCTCCAGAACTGGGAGAGTGGGAATTTTGGTGGTCTGAAGCCCCCTAGGTTGAGGCACTTTATCACAACAGCCCGTGGGAACCAATATCCTTCCTAATGCTGATCTTGGCTAAGCTGTTTAACTTCTCTGGGCTTCTCTGGGAAGAAAATAACAACTAGGACTCATGAATCCCTTTTGTGAAGATGAAATTATAAGTATGCCTCCCCTTAGAGCCTGGAATGCAGGAGGGCATCATAAAAACATTTGTATTTGTCAAATACACACACCTGCTAGCCTCTAGCATGGGGGGAAGACAGAGATTACAGTGGGGGGCTCTGTTCCTGCCGTCAAAAACTTTATCTCCCAGAGGATCCCCTGAGAAAAATTGTTGGAAACGGCTCACAAATCACCCTGTATCCCTAGAGTAAGAAACTAATTCTAAATATGGCCCCCAAACCTCCCAATTTCTCAGCTGATCACGGCTCATTCTGAAGGGTCCCCTCTCTCGGGCACCACATTTCCCAAGGTAGGACGGCACATTTCTAATCAAAGAGAGGTGAATTTGAGCAAACCCCTTTCTTACCCTCTAACTCAGACATTCTTAGGTCAGATCCACTTTAAAACTGGTGCAGCCATGGTCCATCAGTCCCTTCTATTCAAACCTATATGTGGTGCTGGAGTTTGTAGGTATACTTCCAGAGACTGGAGCCTCTGGCCTGCCTATGTGCCAGCTGTGCCTGGAATCTCGGTGGAGCTGCAACTCCTACTCTACAGCTCAATGGACTCACCTAAGTCACCTGGTAAGGAGACGATGATGGACAACAGCCATCCCAGGGAATGGAGAGAGCCTGCAGCTGAAGGCAGGATAATCCCATCCACCGTATCCATGGGATATAAGCCCACTCTCACTTGGAGGTGGAGTGGACATCACCATTCCAGTCCCCTCAGGTTTGGGGGAAGAACTATGGACTAGAGTGGACTTAATGGTATTCTGTTGTAGACATACTGTGATTCAAGCAATGGAAGAAATTATAACAGTGAGGTGGAGCCAGGGCCACTAGATGCTTTCAGGGCAGGGAGGGGAAGGGCAGTTGTAATACAGGGGATTTTTCAGGACTTGGGGGTTGTCCTGAATGACATTGTGGTGACGGATCTAGGCCATTTTACATTAGCATATACCATGCAGAACTGTGTGGGAGAGAGCGTGGTCTACAATGTGAACTATGGTTCATGTTTAGTGGCAAAGCCCCAGGATGTGTGTATCCATTGCAGGTGATGTGCCACACTAATGAAGGATGTTTATGTGGGAGGTTGTGGGAGGTATGGGAGGTGGAGATCATGGGAATCCCTGTAATTTTTGTGTAACATTTATATAATCTAAGCATCTTTTAAAATATATATGAAAAAAAATAACATTTATGTAAGCAAATGCACATATATGCATATATATCTCTGTATCATTTTACAAATATTGGTTTGTATTGTGAAAAATTTGATTTTTACCCACAATAAAAAATAAATTAAAAAAAAATAAAATAAAAAACTGGTGCAGCCTCGGCATTTAAATTTCAGCCCGTCTTTCCCTCTTGATTGTCCTCTCAAGCTCAGGGGGAGGCTTTCTGCCAGGCATGTACTAGATGCCAAGGCCCCCACCCCAGGCAAGAGGTGATCAGACTCATGCGGAACATCTCAACCAATGTGGAAAACTGGATTTTCTCTCCTGGGAATTTGGAATTGAGACTTAAACTAAGGACAGCAAAACTCTAGAGGTCATCCTTTGGCAACTGAATGGGTAAAGCAGCAAAAATCATCTGCTTTGATCAGCTATGCACAGAGAATCAGAAATGAGAGGCCAGAGAGTCATGTGCTACCTTTTCAGGTCTAGGTCCCTGACTCTTCCTCAGGAGAGGTTCTCTGGGTCTCCATGAGATGCCTGGATGCTTTTCAGTAATCCTCCCAGCATTTAATTTCTTGCTCCAGTTCCATTGGGATTGAACAGCCAGTAAGGTGACTGCTCAATGACCCTGGACCCTAAGAATAACTCATGAATTCAACCAGGATGCCTTGATCCAGTCACATCACCACGGTGGACCTCCACTGTCATCCACTCACCCAACAAACATTCCCCACACCTTGTCCTGGCCTGCCCTGACCTGGGCTCAAGAATGCAAGATGAATAACATACATTATCTGACCGGAAATACCCCTCCTGGGGGACGTGGGGTGAGGGCAGGTTTAAGTGTCTTGTATCAGGAAGAAGAAAATAATTCCAATCCTGGAGCTAGATTATCTACATTCAATTCCTAACTCTACAACTTCCCAACCTGGCAAGTGGTTCTACATCTCTAAGCCTCAGCTTCCTCATCTTTAAAGTGGGATGAAAAGAAGGGACCATTGCGGAGATTACATGCGATAATCCATAGAACACACATAAAAAACACAGTAAGCCCTTAAGAAATGTTAGCTTGAAAAGTACCTTTAAGCACTTTGGTCCTATCTTTTGGAAGAAAGTTGTTTTGGCACCCTTGCTATGGATAAATAGGATGGCGGACTTTTTTCTAATCAGCCTTTCTCTCATCTTAGAGTCTGTCATCATAGGAAGAAAATTGAGAATGATAATCCCAAATTCTCCAAACACAAATGCATGGGCAACAGTGAGTGGCTCACAGGATGGAAGGCTGGTAACAATGGAAGGTTTCCAAGTCCCAGCTCGAAGGATTTCATGCTGAGTCCCTTCCTCAAGGCTGCATTCAGCTTTCGGGAGAAATACTGGGCCAGCCGCAGCCTGGCAGTAATCAAAGCATCAGTGTGCTAAGGAAATCCCATAATGTAACTGAGCGATGGACTGCGGGTTGCAGGGATGGCCAAAACCTCTACTGCCAAGGGGTACCAAGCAACACAGCCAGATAAGAGACTGGAAGGTGCCGGGTCCTATAATGAGACTTCAAGGCACTGCTGGACACCCCAGCAGACAGCTGGCCTGATGGGCCAAAAGCTCCCAAATCCTACTGCTGAGGCTGAGACGTGTCAGGAGAAGCCGTCAGGGCACCAGGGGAGCCTGGGAAGGGAGGGAGAGAGAATCTGTGGTGTGATTCGTGTCCCCAGCTGACATCCTGCTGGAGTTTGTTAACATGGCGATTGGGTTGAAATCAGAAACATGGAATTTCTTCACTGAGTGGCATGCTAGCAACAATTCAGGATTGTGTGGTTACAAATGAATCATGTTGCTTCTTCTGGACATTTTTTGAAGTCAAAGCAAATACTCTGGTTTTGCTTGCCTTGGACATTTATTGAGGCCACATTATTTCCCAGGAGGTAGAGGCAAGAAGATAACAGCCCTTGACAGCTGGTATTGCCTCTGTTGTCCACTGGCTGCAGCCCATGTCCTAGTGACAATGTGCCAGCCTAGTGGAGTTCCAGGTTTCTTAACTCCCATCCTGTTAATAGCAGTTAACATGTCTTAAGCAATTACTGTGGGTAAGATATGGTGTCCACCTTTTTGTCTTTAATTCCCCATTCTCAACTACCCTATGAGGTAGATATTATTATTATCTCAATTAAGCAGATGAAGATATGAAGGTTAGACAGGGTTCCAGTTTCTGTTTCTACATAACAAACCACCCTAAACTTTAATGGTGTAAAACAACCATTTTGCTATCATCATAGTTTGCATGGGATCAGGAATTCAGACAAGGCACAGCAGGGATGGTTTGTCGGCACTCCATATTGTCAGGGGCTCAGCTGGGGCTGTCAACTGGAGCATCTCCATGTGGCCTCTCCATGTGGCCTCAGCTTCCTCACAATATGGCGGCCTCCAGGTAGGCCGGTGGCAGCTGCATGGCCTTTTGTGACCTCACCTTCGAAGTCACACAGCATCATTTCTGCTGTACTCCACTGTTGAAGCCCACCAAGTTCAAGGAAACACAGAACCCATGTCTCAATTGAAAGAGCGTCAGTGACTTTACAGTTGTTATTCTAAACTTCCACCAACAGGTTGAGTTCTTTCTTTCCTAGGGTTACACACCTAAGGAGTGTCAGAGCCAAAGCTCAAATGCAGGCTTTGTGATTCCAGAGCCTGCCCTCCTTTAACCATCCCCACACCTGCCATGTAGGTAGATTCTTCTGTCACAGTGCCTCACCTTTCTGAGCTCTTGGCTTTATTTCCTTTAGAATGACAGAGGCTTATCTTCTCCTAGACCATCACAAGAGACCTATATTATCAGTTCTAGTCAGGGAAACGGGGGCGGGGGGGGGGGGAAAGAAGATTTGAAACCTGAGTTTGAATCCCACTTTCTCATTATGTGACTTTGAGCAGGTCCTCAATCACCTCACAGTGCAATCACATGTTGAAATGAGATCATTCATATAAAGCACTTTTATTCGCTTTGATTCTATTTTTATTTGCACTTGAAGATACCAAAGGAAAACTTCATTATTTTCCCTTGGGTTCTTCTTGTCTATGGTACTTCAAGATTTCCACAACAAGGATATGTTTTACTTTAAAGCTGCCCACAAAGCCAAAAGGGGCCAAATGGCCAATAACGCCTCGGAATGATGCAGATGAACAGGACATGGAACCTGCCTGTGTGGCACTAACATAAGGTAGATAGGATTACTGACCTTATCTGACAGGTGAGGAATTGGGGCTCAGACAGGGTAAGTGAACTTAAAGTCACTTAACATGTACATGGAAGATGCCGGTTCCTTGCTTTCAAAAACCCTTTTCCAGTTTCGGTGTTGATTTGCTGCTGAGTGGTCTTCTTAAGAACTGCAGAAATATCCTCCTCCTCCTTCTTTTGCTTTTTGCTTCTATTCTGGTTGAACAACCATATGACAAATTGCATATCTAATTAGGGCCAGTGAGATAAAGAGGTACAGGGGACTCTTCGGTGGCAGCGTCTGAGGTTAGGCCTTGAGAATGAGACGAAATGCCATCACTAGCCAGGTTGACGAGGTCAACGACACCCGTACTCTTCATTCTTTTCATTCTTATTAGGATAATTTTACACTTCCCGTGCTCGGCAATTGAACAATGATTACTTTGCTAAATACTACATGAGTTTTGACAAAACAAACCCCCGAGGAATCAAAATAAGTAATTTCTATTCAGCAGAAATCATTCTCAGATTAGTCTGCATGCAATATTACACAACCCAATTATCTCAATATGCACACATGTATAATAAATAAAGAGCACGCCATCTCGCATGAGCTGGGCTTAGGCACGGGGTGGAGGTGGCAGTGTTTCTAATTAGAAGCTGTCGATTCTCAGCCTGGTACCTCCAGGAAATGCGGTATAAGGACTCAAACATCCACGCAAGCAATGCTGAGATTCTTCGTAGGTGACTTTTCCGTCCCATGCATATAATGAAGAGGTGCCTGTTCATTTAATTTTTTTTTAATTCTAACACTATTCGTGGGGGCTTCAATTGCGCTGGGGATTTGAGATGAACACGATGCAGCCACTGCCTCAAGGGGCCACACTGAATTTTAAATGTGTTGGCCTAGGCAGAGCGGCTTGTAGTGGGTGCTCAGGCTAGCACCCTCCTCTCTTCCCTACGCAGATTCCGACCAATGCCAGTCAGCCCACTGCATTCATTCATTCATTCATTTGCTCACTCTCTATCGAGCCCCTCCTATGTGCCTGTGCTGGGGGAAAGCACTGTGGATATAGTGGTATACAAAAGGGGAACCAGTGCCTGGCCTCATGGAGCTCACAGTTTGAAGGGAGGGACAAATATTGAATAACCACGTAAGAAAAGGAGAATCTACAACGTGGCAGGTGTCAGGAGGAAGGGCACATGGTACGAGGGGAACTTATAATAAGGGGATATGCCCTAGTGAGAAAGATCAGGAATGGCTTTCCAGGAGGAAGCATCTCCTACGCCAAGAGTTGAAGAGGGAGCAGAAAGGGGTGAGCTAGATATGTGGGGGAAGGTGGGGGAAGAGGCACAGTCTCAGCTGGTCTTCATGGCCAAGCTATAAGGCAGGCACTCAGAACACCCCCACTCTAGAGACAAGACACTGAAGCGTGAAGACATAAGGTGACCTTTCCAAGTTCGCACAGCTGAGAACCGTGAGGCTGGGATTTGAACCTGGGCTGGAAACAGCAAGCGGCTGGTTCACATGACTGCCTCTTCCTGAAGGATGCTGTTGGTTCTTTCATATCCCTTTGAAGGTTGTCTTCTAATTGTCAAAATGGAAAGGACGGGTTAAAAAAGCAATCCGGGCTTCTCGGAGGGTTCCTTCGACTTACCCCAGTCCTGCACATGGCCAACGTTAACTTTTCAGTCCACACCCAGAAGGAGAAACAAGTCACTGAGCAGCGCTCACACTCCAGGGACTTCATCCAACAACCACTTACAGGTGCAAAGAGAGGAGCAAGCACAGAGGACCGTGAAAAAAGACTCTCTCCCACAAATGCGGGAGGAACTGGAGCAGTATACAACCTTCCTTAAATGCCCAAGAAATAAATACCTAACCTTCCTGTGCCCTTAGTCTGAGCATGCTTCAGAGCTCCACCAGTTCCATTTTCTAAATAAAGGCGAAGGCCAAATTTGAGCCCCTGGGTCATTTATTAGGCAAAGCGAGGCAGTCAAAGTTCCAGTCAGTGAACAAAGAGCTGCAGTGAGGAGCTGTTCCTGATTAGATGTGCTCAGAGGAAGCCTGTAAAGCAGGAGTGTGGCGCTGTAATTGAGCACCCAGCTCCAAGCAGGACTAAGATAGCTGCAGTGAAGGAGAAAGGACGTTGCCACAGCCAGCAGCATCTTTACACAAAAAGGCCCTTGAACCCACCTGCATTTATTTTATTTACTTGTTTAAGAAGACCCATTGCAATCCCACAAAGATTGGCATCATTTATAGAAATAGTGCAAGATAAATATAAGAAATTCTTAATATTCACATTAAAGTTAATATGAGGAGTAGGAAACAAAGATTTAGTCAAGGATAGACTTATACACACATATACAATATGTGACAAAAGTTCTGTGCACTTGCTAGAAGTGGGGCTTACATTTGCCTTTGAGCTTCCTGCAAGCCAAAGCAAAGAGGGAAACAGTTTAGAATACAGAAAACATGCTTCTAAAACTGGGACATGGAGACATTGTTATCCTAAGAGGATCCAAGAGCAAAAAGGTCCATGTTAAAATCCATTTGGCAAATGCTCCCACTTGGGGATATTCCTCTAAAGGCTGAGTAGTGCTCTAGCTATAAAGAAATCTGCTTGTTTTGACACAATGCACCACTGTTCACACACATATGAGCCCTGGACCTTTTATGCACATCCCATGGGATGTGACTGGCTTGGAAGACTAGCGTGACAATAAAGTGCCCATTAAGAGGCTGTCACTAGTAGCTCCCCAATAAATGGTTATTTTTTAATCATTATTTCATTCAATCCTTAATAGTCCCTGTGAGATCATTAGTGTGCCACCCATTTCACAGCTGGAGAAACTGAAAAGCAAGGAGAGTACAGGAATTGCCTAAATTCACACACCTAACAAACAGCAGAGAACTGATTCTTTCACCGGGTCCTGCCAAGGCTGTCAATCACACTCCCTAGGGGTGTGAAATAGCTAGCCCAGCCCTAATCCCACCTACAGCTACTGTGATTGGTTCAGACATGGGCACATGACCCTGACTGTCACGCCCACTCTCTGGGGGTGTGGCCCAGGCTGGCCAACCGCTAATCCCTCCCAAAGCTATTGTGATTGGTTCCCGGATGGGCACATGACCCAAGGAAGGCCCATTCTCTTCCCCTGAGGTCGATGGGCGGTTTGTTCTCCAGGGCTCTTGGCAGGCACTTCTCTTTGAAAAAGGCTGCTGAACTGAGACAAGCTGGAAAGCCAGAGAAACAAAATCCTAATGACACATTTGACAGTTGGATGCCACTTGCACAAATCTATAAATTTCCCTTAGGCCAGTTTAATTTGGGTTATATCCTTGTGGGTTTGTTTTTATGAGAGTGTGCACCTGTGTGTACATGTGTGTATGAAACAAATTTGTACCTGAAGCACACATGACAAGAGTGGTGATACAGTCTGTTTGCCTAAATATCATATCCTGTAATAGAACTAGATTCAGAATCAGGGAGAAGAATAATAAGGGTAGAAAAAGACATTTAATGCAGATTTTGAAATCTCCAAAGAATTCAGTTCAGTCTGGAAATGCTGACATAAGCCGAACCACAAAAGCACAAATAGCCCCACTGTAATTGGTTTACCTTTCAGCTTTATCTGAATTCAACCCCAGAGAACCTTGGCTGAGGATTTCAAGAGGAACAAAGCCTGAGCCACTGGTATCACCACCAGAAGTCCCTGCAGAGTTTCCATTGACTTTGCTAAGTTCATGCTGCATAATCTCAGAGCCACCTAGAAGATTGCTAACAGCTACATGGAATTCCTTCATGGGCCCCAGATTCTGAGTGCTAGTCTGTGGGAGACCATGTCAGTAGGCTCCGAAGTACTCCAGGTGCAGGGATGTTTAATGACTGCAAAGCAGGAGCTAGTGGGGCATTTGATAATGGAGGAAGAGAGAAGATCAGTGCACAAATCAAGCCTGAATATGGTATATTGATGGAAAAGCACCAAAATTTCATGTGTGTGCATGCACACACACACACGACCCACACAAAGAAAAGAATGAAAAGAAAATCCATGCCAACCATTCACAATACAGCTTCTGAATGATTAGCTAGCAGCCTCCAAAGTCATGGATGCCAGCAACGCAAGTCTCTGATACCTCTCAGTTTCTCTTTTAGGAAAAAGAGAAAAGCAAAGCAAAGCAAAGGGAATGCTAGCTCACCTCTGTCTTTGAAATGGTTATGAAATAAAATTATAGGAAGAGAAGAAAATGTCCCAGCTATACATGATAGAGTAAGGGCACTGAAGGAAGAGAGGGACAGTCCACCAACAGGTATTCAATGCAAATGGTGCCCCATAGAGTGGTGCAGTGTGCAACATGATGAACTATGTGCAGGGTCTGGATATGCAAGAAGGAGTCAAAGTGGGTTTTTTTGTCTGCCCATTCTTCTGTTGCTCACCACATTATTTCCAATAACCCTATCTTCATATTTGTTTGTGACAAAAATCACCTGTCTTATTGCCCCAGTTTCATCTGTAACGTGAGGTGTTGGGCCAGATGCTCTCTAAGGATAAGTCCAAATCTAGGAACTTATCGATTAAATCTTTGAAATAGAAAAGATCTAGAAAGATAATCTGGTCCAGCCCCATACATTTCAAAACTCTATTTTTCAAATGATTAGATTAATATAGTTTGTTGGTTCAAGATATCAAGTTGGAGTTGGACAGAACTTAGTAGAGTCCCATCTCTTCTAATTCTTAGCTGTCTGGAATTAAGAAAATCATTGCCCCCTCCTCTGAATCCCCACTTCCTTGTCTGTAAAATGGGAATGATAATAGAATCCTCATAAGGCTATTGTGAGCATCCAGTAAAATAAAGCATGGAGAGTACTTAGCTCATGACCAGCCCATGGTAAGCAGCTAATGAATGTGACTCTTGTTATCATTGATGTTATGATTATGCTCATTTTTCATATGAAGTGATATGGGCCCCACAGCTGTTAAGGAAGTAGAAGGAAGAGAACTTCTCCTTCTTTAGCATTTCTTCCTCTCTGCACTGACACTGTGCATGTGACACTTCTCCATGGAAGAGGTGAAATGGTATGCCTCCATCTCTAGCCCCATCCCTGCAACTCCACAAGGTTAGCCATGGAATCCAGCAGAAATAGATGACTTTCTATGTGGCCTATTTTCAGGACTCTGAAAAGTCCCTGAGTCTTCAAAAAGCTTTTCCATTTCATGGAGATATCTGCAATGACACCATTTAGCGTTTCACCATTCAGCTGAAGACTTTGATCTCCATAAAAAGCCAAATATCCATAGGAGAAGTAAGAGTTACCAGGAATGAATAAAAGACCTAAGAAGTATCCGTAGAAGGAGGAGAACCGTGAAAAACTAGAGAGAGGGAAACAGTGCATCGCCAAGCGGGAGCTAAGGGGTGGGAAACTCCATCTTTGCCCAATTCTTTGTTGAGGGGTGACATGGGACTGTAGAAGACACACACTTGTATTCCTGGCATTTGGCCCCAGGCTTAAAATCACTAAACTTGGCAGAGAATTTAGAGAAACCTAATCCAGTCCCCTGAAACCAAACTCCAGAGCAGGGGGAAAATCGCCTGAGGTCGCAGAGCAAGCTGGTAGAAGAACTCGCCCCTCTAAATGCTCCGTCCCAGGCTCTTGCATTAAATCATCACCGCTTCCTTAGGCAAAGGAAAAAAGACAGACGCGAGCAATCCTAGCCTTACAGAGCTGGCAGAGAACTAAGAAGTGAGAGCTATTCCCAAGGGCCCCCAGCCCCGCAAAGGCAGTGCTAGGTACACAGGCAACGCTCCGTTGGAGGAGCTGCAGACATGGAGGCGGACATTGTGGGTCCAGGACCTGATTCTGTGCGATCGTGGCCAAGTTATGTAACCTCCTGTCCCTCAAATGAGAAACAGCAAGAACTCCTTCTGATTTCTTAGACTCACTGGAAGAGTAATGAGATAAAACAAGAAACAACAGGCCAGGTCAATGCTTCCACTTTTTGTTTTTCCAAAATCCTTTTATCTCTCTCTGGTTCCCTATCTTTTATTTAGAGAAGATCATCTTCAAAATAAAACCCTCTTCCTTACCCTTTTTCAATTCTCCCAGATATCCAGTGCTCCAAAGTTCCGATTAGATGAGAAGACCCTCAATTTAGTGTATTTGACAAATGAATCTATTCATTTTCATTTCTACTCTGCATGATGCCTACCAGTCTGCAACAATCTTCACAGCCAAATCTTGTGAAGAATACCTGAAGGTACCTTTCTGATTGACTCCTTCAATCTATATGCAGATTTGTGGTAAGCCAGTAAATAATTTGTAACTATTTGCATTGAGTTTATGGTTTCCCTAATCCAACCCTGATCATTTGTAAATTGCTTCCATTCATGTGCAGATCAACTGTAATAAGACTGCTAATAAAAAAGTGGTTAATAACATTTATAATGGGAAGACAAAGCATAATTTAGAGGCGGGGATTTTGACATAAGAGCTTTTCCAGGCTGCAGGCAAAAATAGATTAATAAAATTCTATTTGTTTTTATTTTACCTTCTAAAGAATACCTCATGGTGAAATGTGGTCTTGAATCCTATTTCTTTCTCCTAGCCTTGACTGCTAGTCTTGAGTGACAGCATTTTCTCATAACTTAAGAAACTTTTGCATCATAATGAATAATTCCAATTCTCAGCAACTTGGCGTTGGTGGTTTAGACAGGATATGAGTGACTTGTATGCATTCATCTACGCAATTATTCAAAAAACACTATCTGAGCACCTGCTGCATGCCACATACCGTGGGCAGGTCATGGAAATACCAAACTTAATGAAGCGGGGCTACTTCCATCAATGAACTGATAAATTGGCAATAATTGAGACTTCCTACGTGTTGTTCATCATCATGCCCTCAATACCTAGGAAGGTACACAGTACACAATAGGTGATTAATAAATATTTGTAGAATGAATGAATCTACTGGCCCCTTAGAACAGTAAATTAAGGTAAAGCCAATCAAAGCTGAAAGAATCATAAAAGATTTCATTGATCGCTTAACATACATCATATTATGGGAATCAAACCTCAGACCAAATCTGACTCACAAGAGAGGTCTTCATAAAGATCTGTGACCTCTCCTAGCTCTTAAGTACCTAATAAGGTAAGAGGCCTTGGACTCTACCTTTACATGAGTTACAACATCCCTGCAAGATCAGTGCTATTTTCCCTACTTTGCAAATGAGAAAACTATGATTCGTGGAGGTTAAGTAATTAACAGAGGTCACAACTAGAAAGAGGCCGGTGTTTGTAAATAGACGTTATTCTTTAGGTCTGTTTGGAGAGGTGGAGGGAGGGGGTCGGGGGGGAGAGAGAGAGAGAAGTGGGGAGAGTGCCCGGGAGTGTTACACAAGCAGAAGCTCTCTACGTGAAAGGAAACATTATGAGTAATGAAAATATGATCCCCTTCCCCCAAAAAAGACTCTTCTGCTTTACTGCGAACATGTTTCCTCTTACCTGGTCCCTCCTTGACTTGGACAAAAACTTCCTACCCATACTGTCAGGAAATGACACCCTTTCATGAGTCTGTACTTATCATAGACTTCTCCTCCCCTTACAAAACCAACTCAGTTCTAAATTATCTTCCACCCCATTCCCCAGCAGGACAGATGGAATTCTCCATGGAGGAGAAGTCGAAGGGTATTTTCTTGGGAGCAAAATCCCATTGCCATCACAGACCTGACATGTCAAATATTTCACGCAACGATGGCCCGTCCGAAGGCTGCAAGGCAGTCCCGAGTGGCAGCTGCCAAAGGCCCGTTGTAGGAAGATGACCTCAATTTCCCCTCCTGTCAGGCAGGCCATCTTCCCAGGCCCCATGTCTAATTCAGAAGCTTCATGTACACTTCAAATTCACCCTGCTTTCCTCCTGGGGTTCGGTGACTGGAGGCAATGGTTTCCACAGCTCCCCTTTCTCTTTCAATACTTTTTATAGAATAAGGAGTGATTGAGAGTGAGAATTGCAGATCAAAAGGATCAGTGACATGTCATCACCATTACATCATTTGTACTATCACTTGTCAACACTGATCCCCTTAATGCTAGGCCTTTGACAGATGAACGGAGCAGGATTGTAGAATACTAAGAAGTAAAAGAGGGGGATAAAAAGACAACCGTGTTTGATTACCCTCTGCAGTCCAAGGGATTTGAAAGTCATGACACCAGTTATTACCGCAGTCTTTGGAGAGATGAGCAGAAACTTAATCTATCTAATAAAATTGCCTCGAGAGATAAACTTAATCTACACTTTCTTTCAGCTATCTCTCAGTATAATCTAATGGATTTTCCATGGTCTCCATTGCAGCAAAAGACAGCTGGGTGGAAGATAGACCCACCACATTAATTAATCCACTTCACTCTTGTCAAACGGGCACAGTGTGTGGAAGAGGAGTTGGTGCTTCTGAATGTATTGGGGTCTCATATTTAATAGAATTTGTCTGATGGGACAATCATGGCCTTTCCGGCTAGGGGGACTACCAGTCTGCTAGGGGGTGTGGCTTGCAGGAATTTTGGACATGTGTGATGGGACAGCGGGGGTGAAAGGGAACAGGAGAAGTCAAATGTGACTCCTTTTAAGAATTTCTGAGCTGCCACTCCAGGAAGTGGCGTGAACTGAGTGATCATTATGTGGCAGGGATGATGCTGGACCTGGAGAGACAAGAGTCTACATGGCAGAAAGCCTGCCCTCCCAGAGCTTACATTCCAGCATGGAGATGGGCAATTTAGAGATCAAGTTTCCTGATACAATTTCATTCTCCATCCCGGGTTGAGGGTTTGGGGGGTCCCCTCTGCGTTCTGACCCTTTCTCAAATAACTGTGTCCCCTTGTCTCTACTGTTCGTTTTTACATATGCCTTCCCAGACGGATGAAGAGGGTGGCTGTCTAGGCATATTTAATATGGCCCAGGCCCTGGCCTAAGCGATTTGGGTAATTCTATGAAAACATTGTCTTTTTGTCTTTTTTTTTTTCCTACCGGGTGGTCCCGGGGATCGAACCCAGGTCCCTCCATATGGGAGATGGACCTAACCGTTTGAGCCACATCTGCCCCCTGACATTGTCTTTTTTAGCAGAGGCAATGGGGATTCATTTTAGGTGGAGAATTCTTTCATTGACATTATTTGATAAAACTGGGACAGGTTAGAAGCCGGTCCCTGTCCTGGCACCAAGTCTACTAAGGCAGAGAGAAGGTGCTCTCTTTGTGAGGGGGGACATAATATTCCAGGAGCAAGTAGGAAGCAGGAAGCAGAGCCCATCACTCCATAGGGAGGGGCTGTCCAGGAGACTCTCTCCGATGACCTCACTGAAGAGGGACTTAGGGAGGAAGAGAAATATCCAATGGGGACTAAATCGTGTGCTATGATATGTGCAATGTCCACACCCCCTCTGGCTCCCATAAAAATATTCAGAAGAAGCATCATTCCTCTCCAAAACATCATAAAGAAGATTCTTTGGGAGAAACACCATGGGAAATGGAAGGAGTCTTTCCTGCTTGCAAGGATATGGAAGGAGAACAGAAAAGCTTCCATTGACATCTCTGGTACATTAGCACACGATTATTTGCTGATTCCTTCCAACAACTCCACAAGGTAGATATTTTACTTCCATCTTGCAGTGAAGGAGACCCACTCATTTATTTATTCCTTCAATCATTTATGCAATAAATTTTTATTGATGACTATTGCATACTTAGGAAATGTGCTGGGTGCTGGGAATACACTGATGTGCGACCCAGGCGTTTTTTTTTAACCCTCAGTCAACTTAAAGCCCAGTGAGGGAGATAAACACAAATCAAATGATCGTGCCTATTAATAATTAATTAACTAATTTCAATTAATTCACTACAGTTGTGATAAGCTCTAAGAAGGAAAAGCTCAGGGTGTTGTGCTGTACTTGTCAAGGCAAGACAGCAGGAACCATGAAAGGTTTCCATGAAGAAGTGATAGTTACCCTGAGACAGGAATAATGAGTGAGAGTCAGCCAGATAAAGAGAAGAGAGAAGTGTGTGGCCAGGAGAGGAAGCAGCATATGCAAAGTCCCTGAGGCAGGACTGGAAGAAGCTGGACAAGTTCGGTGTACTTAAAAGTCAGTTGAACTGATGTTATGTGTGAGAGGGAGAATGATGCAAGATAAGATGATAAGTGGGCACAGATCATGCAAAGACTTGTATGTAAGAAAGATTGTAGACTTTATCCAAGAAACATGGGAAGTCAAGGTGATGTTTGGGATCCTAACATGATCACATTTGTCAAATTTAGAGAAGTCAAACATCTCTACAAAGATTCTGAACTGAGATTCACATTGCTTTCATTAACATTGCTTGGTAAATCTGCTGTAGGTTAGAAGCAAGTATCTACATCCTGGCACCAGGTCTAATAAGGCAGAGAGGAGATGCTCTGTTTGATAGGGAGGATTTTAATATTCCAGGAGCAAGTGGAAAGCGAGGAGCAGAACTGATCATGCCATAGGGAGGGGCTGAAGGAGAGGTGTCTCCTGATGACCCACCTGACTTTATAGGACACACTCAACACTGTTTATACTATGGAGCAGCTATTTTTTAACCAGCCCATTTCCCCAGGTTGGGAGAGCTGAAGCAGCACCTTCCCCTACATACATATAGCCATTATGCAGGAAGTGAAAACCACCAACTGTTCCACTAGTTGATGCTGACCAAGCATGGAGAGCTCACAAAACATGACAGCAGTAGGAGTGGCCTTCCCAGAAGAGGGGGGATTTCAGCCAGACCTTGAAGGATTGGTAGAGTTCTGGAAGGTGGAGGAGAAATTCCAGACAGAAGGAAGGACACAGAAGCAGACAAACATCTAGGATATAAGCAATAAACAGACAAGTTTGATTGTAATAAAGGCCTGGGGAGTTGAGTCTGGGATTGAGGGTTACAGGTCATATATAGAGTTGGAAAAATAACAGTTATTTTTTTTAATTTATTTTTTTTATTTTTTTTAAAGATTTTTAGATTGCGTAAAATGTTACATAAAACAATATAAGCTGTAAATATTCTTGCTGACCTGATTTTGTGATAATCAGGGTAGGCTAAACATTCACTATATTAGAAACCATGCATGTGTCCCCAGACCTAGTTTTTCTCCCTAGGTCTGGTTTTTAGAATGCTGATGATAAACTAAGCCTGATTTATTATATGACCATCCTGTATGGGAAAAGACTGTAACTTTGGGTATCTTTGGTCAACCTTAAGAGTTATAGCAGGGGACAGATGTGGCTCAGGTGGTTGGGTTTCCATCTCCCATATGGAGGGGGCTGGGTTTGATCCCCGGGTACTCCCAGTAAAAATAAAAAAGAGAAATATATAGAAGGCACATGGGCCACCAGGTCCCGTGCATGGGTGCACCGCCAGGCCCCGTCCGCAGGTGAGCCGTAAGGCCCCGTGCACAGGTGCGCCGCCAGGCCCCGCGAGCGAATGCGCCATCAGGCCCCATCTGCGGGTGCACCGTCAAGCCCCACGAGCCACACAGCAAGATGATGACATAACAGGAGAGTGACACAAGGGAGAGCCAAGACGAGACGCATCGAAAAACCAGGAACTAAGGTGGCACAGGCAGTAGGACGCCTCTTTCCCACATTGGAGATTCTGAGGATCGAATCCCAGTGAAGACAGAAGAAGGATAAGAAGAGAGGGCAGGAAACAGACACAGAGAGTTGCCCATTGAATGGACACAGAAACAGCAAAAACGGGGGTGGGGGGTTAAAAGGATAAAAGTAAATAGATAAATAAATAAACTCTTAAAAAAATGTATAGAGGAGGAAGATACAGACTATCTTTAGTAGTAATACTTTGACGATGCTCTTTCATGATTTGTTAACAAATGTTTCACAACAATGCAGGGTGTTTGGTGGGGGGAAGACGTGTGGGAGCCCTGTATGATATTGTGCATGTTTATTTTGTAAGTTCACAATGTTTACTGAACACTTATAGTTTATGTATGTTTATGTATGAAAGATGTACTTCAATAAATTATTTTTTTTTAAATGTATGTAACATAAAACTTGCCTCTTTAACCATTTTTAAGTGTACAATTCAGTGGCATTAATTAAATTCCTAATGTACAACCAACAACAAAAAAAAAACAATATAAGGGATCCCCATATGCCCCACTCCCCACACCTTCCACTTTCCCCCACATTAACAACTTCTTTCATTAGTGTGGTACATTCATTGCAATTAAAGAATACATTTTGGAGCATTGCCACGAAGGATGGATTATAGTTTACACTGTAGTTTACACTCTCTCCCACTCAATTCTGTAGGTTATGGAAGGATATATAATGGCCTGTATCCATCATTGCAATGTCATTCAGGACAATTCCAAGTCTTGAAAGTGCCCCCATATTACACCTCTTTTTTCCTCTCCCTGCCCTCAGCACCTCTAGTGGCCACTGTCTCCACATCAGTGATGTAATTTCTTCCATTGCTAGAATCACAATAAGTTTATAGTAGAATACCAGTAAGTCTACTCTAGTCCATGTATTATTCCCCAATCCTGAGGATTCTGGGATGGTGATGGCCACCCTACCTCTAATTGAGAGGGAACTTCAATCCCGTATGGCTGATAGATGGGACTCTCTTGCTTGTAGTTGTAGACTCTCTCAGTTCCTTGGTATGGTGGTCATCCATCCTCACCTCCTTGTTAGTTGTCCTGGGTGAGTCCAATGACCTAGACAGTAGGTGTTACAACTCTGCTGAGGCTCAGGGCCCAGCTGGAACATGGACAGCCCAGAGATTCAAGTCTCTTGGATGTATACCTACCAATTCCAGCACCAACTACAGTTTCACATAAAAGACACAGAAGAGGCATGTGTAGAGAAGTACTATCTGAGTCCAACTCTGTCACACTCTGGAGCACAAACTCCAAGGTAGGGCCCACTGGCAAGGCACCAAACTCCAGAGTTATCTGCCATGACCATAGGACCTGGGTGTTTCCAGAGCCCTCAGAAGCCCCACTGTAGTATCTACTTTGGCCTTCTATGAGGTCCTGCTGAGACGTGCGTAAGCGTTACCTCTCTGATGACCTCCTGAGTCATTTTGAAGTCTCTTAGCCATATAAACTCATTTGTCTTTACCTTTTCCCTCTTTTATTCAAGGTCTTTTTCCAGTTGTATCACCACCCAGTGCTTGGTAGTAATCCCTCAGTGCCAGGGAGGCTCATCCCCAGAAGTCATGTCCCTCACTGGGGGGAAGGTAATGCATTTATATGCTGAGTTTGTCTTAGAGAGAGGACACATGTTACCAACAAGGAGGCTCTCAGGAGGTAACTCTTAGGCATCCTTCAACACTAGGCCAAGTTGTAAATTCAAGAGCAAAAGGCTCATAAGCATAATCGTCAATATCAAGGGCCCATCAATGGACCATCCTTCTTCACTAGTCATTGCCCCTGTACTTGGGGAATTGCTGCTGTTCCATTAGAGAATGTGGCAGAGCTCTCCAGGATGGGAATTCAATAATCTTTCGGTTGTTGTGTGTATCTCTACCCACTGTGGCAATGCCCCATGAACATTTGGACATATTTATATACCTTATATGTATGCCCAGGTGAACTTCCTCCCATGTATCCTCCATCACTGATACCCCACACGATTGATCCTCCCCTGCCATAATTGTAACCCTTCTGTGAGTCAAAACTTCTTAAAAGATGAAGCCAAGAATATTGCCAAATTCAATTAATAGGAAAATGGAATAAAAATGATAGGTTTAAACATAAGAAATAAAATACATAATAATTTTTAAAAAATAAAACTAAAATGAAGTTTTAAAAAATTGTAGTATTAAAAAAAGAGAAATATTTTTTTAAAATTTTTTTGACTTTTGCCCCTCATCACTGTAGTATCTGTTGTCCTGTATGAACAGTGGCATTTTCTTCCATTTTTTCCCCAGTATCTTACCTTTTTTTTAATTTTGTCTTCAAGGAAGTTTTAGGTCACAGTAAAGTTATATACAGAATATAGGGGACTCCCATATACCCAACATCCTCCCCTTTTTCCCCTTCCCTATTAATAACCTTTTTCCTTTTTACATGTGGATGGTACATTTGTTACAACTGATGTACAAATATTGAAACATAGCTACTAACCACAGTCAATGGTTTACATTATGGTTTGCATTTTAGACCATACACTTTTATAAATTTTTGATTAAATTTAACATGGCCTATGTGCATTATTGCAAGATCATGCAGAACACTTCCACTGCCCCCTAAATACCTCCTCTTCCATCTATTCTATTCCTCCCTCTCCCTCCCCTTGGGGCCCACGGCGACCATCAGGCTTCACCCCTTGAAGGACAAGATTCATAGATACTTACTACAATGCTGAGGGCTTGACATATTAATCTGTCTTCCCCTATTAGGAACCACCCATACTCTCGAGAGACACCCTCCCTCTGTTTGAGAACTTATTGGGCCTCCCCAGCATGGGAGTCCAACTCCTTCCCACTCATTATGTGGGCCTCCACCCACTGATACAGCACACTATGACAAAATGATCACTCGTACATTCTCTCGTAAAACTATCCCAGGTGTGCCCTGTCCCAAACGCCCCCCATCCAACACCCTAAAGCAGTAACCTTTCCTTGTCATATTGCCAAAAGAGTTTTCTCAACACTGTAGTTTCACCCACGTACCCACCAATCCCCAGTGTTCACCTGCTCCCTCCCCCAACCCTCCTCCCAGTTCGATGGACCATCATTTTGAGAGGCTATTCTGAATGAGCCAGGCATTAGAGAAGAGATAGAGATAGAATAATTTCATTCTTCCAGCAACCCAGCAATGTAGGTTTTACCGTCCCTATCTTACAGACAAGACTAAGAGAAGCAAAGCAATTTGCCAAAGGTAATATGAAGGCTGGGGTTTTAATACAGGTCTTTCTAATCTCCTGGGTCATACTACACTGAATACTTGCAATCACACATTGTGTTGTTTATCAATTTCTGTGCAAAAAATTTCCCCCAAAACTTAGTAGCGTCAAACAACAACATTTGTCCTCTCACAATTTCTACAGGTCAGGACTCCCGATGGAGCTTCGCTGAGGCCTCTGCTTCAGAGTTTCCCCCAGGCTGCCGTCAAGGTTGTGGTGTCATCTGAAGGCTCCGGTGGGGAAGGATCTTCTTCCAAGCTCACACGGTTGTTGGCAGGAATCAGATCCTCGCAGCTGCTGGGCTGAGGGTCTCAGCTCCTGGCTGATGGTTGGCCAGAGTCCACCCTCAGTTCCGTGCCAGGAGGGCCACTTGCGTCATCCAGTTCTGCAAGCCAAGAAGGCAGTAGGAAGAGAACACCAGCAAGAGGGGCTTCACAGTCTTTTGTATCCTTACCGTGGAAATGACGCCCCATCACGTTTTCTGTATTCTATTAATTAAAAGCAAGTTGCTGGGTCCAGACCACACTCAGCGAGGGTGTGATCACCAGGAACTGGGATTGTTGGTGCCATCTTCGGGAGCTGCCTACTGCACACACGAAGTGGCTTTCGCTCTCTGTTCTGATAAAATCTATGTGTGCTATTGAGTCTGGATTATTCCTCTATAAACTGGGAATGAAATGGAATGCTATCCATCTAGCACAGCACCACACTAAGAACTCATAACCGCTACCTGTGAGTGGGCTACAACAAGCCCCTTCCGGCCTTCTGGATCCATGACTTTTCTGGTCCTTTCTGACAGATGCTCCTTTCCTGCATCATTGGGAAGTGATTTCCTGGTCCTTTAGGGAGCATATCCTCAGCCCGTTTGCAAAAATAATGCCTCCCATATTGAGATAAACTCTTGAGGTGACAAGAGAGTGTTCGTCTTTAAAGAAAACCTTCCTTAGCAGGTGAAGGCAATTGCATCAGGAAAATGTTTCCCGCTCAGCCTAAGCAGTGCTCCTGAATCAGCTCGGCACCCGGAGTCACCATCAAACACTAACACACCTTCCTGGTTTTGCAAAAGAAACAGCAAGTTGGTTTCTGTCCACCACCGAATCTGTGAGCTCCCTTTTGAATGCCCCCTATTTCCTGGTGTTTTTCTTCATCGACATCCATAAGTGAACAAACCCTGGGTCTCTCAAAGATGAAAAAAAATCTCACTAAAGACCAATCTCCAAACTCATTTTTTCCTTGGAAAGCAGGCCAGCTGACTGGGCAGCAAACACACTGTGCTCCCGAAACATGATTTCTCAAAGGCTTGGCAGGCAAATCGGTATGGCGACAGGGAAGAAGTTATTGCCACGCACGAAGACAATCGGGGGTCAACATGTATGGACGGGAAACTCATGAAGGAGAGAAGGCTGGTCACACCGGTGGAAAATGACCATTCAGGATGGTAATTTTAGACAGCCTCACGGCCATGGGGCATTTATTTATTTAATCGTGCATTTTTTTTCCCCTTAAAAAATATTCCTCATCAGTGTTATCAGCATGGCCTCAAAATGACTTCCCTATTATTGCTTATAAACAAACCTTTATCGCAGATAGCTTGCCTGCTGAATTAAGACACTGTGTTAAGCAGTATATTGCTTCTGTCTGGCAGATCAGCTGTTTGTAGGAAGATAATAATACCAAAAGGAACCACAACAATCAGCTACTGTAAATTAACTTAACTGTGTGAAATAATGCCTCCCCTATCAGATTAGCTTTCTGAATGACTTTACCCTTAAATTAAAGCTTGCCGGGGCTGAAGAGTAAATCATTTAAATGGTGCCGGGTTTTTCAGGTAATGTCTTCATATATTACTGCAATTTCACTCCGCCAAGGCATGCAGATGGCTTTGGTCTCAAGCTTCTTGTCTCCAAAAAAAAGTCTCCTGCACAGCCATTTTGTAATTACAGTGCGGCTGAGCGCCTGCCGCTGCTAGATTTCCCAGGGTGCACCAGCAGCCAAGGCAATGTATTTTAAAATTATTATTCTTGTGTGGCCCTCGTAACATAAATGTAAATCTTTTATGCTAACGCTGTCAGAGGGTTAGCTCTGGGGCTCCAAGGTGTGCTGATGTAGAAATCACCCGCCATCCATCACCTGCAGACCATCTGGGAGGCAGCAAGCAGCTCGCTTTGGGGGGAGGGGCTGTAAGGTAAACATTGCTTTGGAGTTCGGGTGGTGTCAGACAAGGCACTGCTTGTTTGGGTTTCGTTTATTTTTGGAGGGGGGAGCATCAAACAAAACCATCTGTTGGCGAGAGTCTCATAGCTCGGCAGCCCTCTCCTGGGAGGGTAGGAAAATTTGCCAGAAATATAGGTCGCTCTAAAATTGCAGGGATGTCTTCTCCAGATTACACTGTGGAGAGAAAACGGTGAAGCAGTGAGTGTCTTCAGAAAGAATTCCTGCAAATTAACCTTCTCTTTGCGCTCCTGCCATGGGGAAGATCGTTTTGAAGCAAACCCTCCATGAAACAAAGGAGAACTTTAAAGCAGCTGACCTTTCTATCTGTGGATGTCCAAACTCCCGCTTCCCTCCCCTCCAGGAGGGGCCAGAGCTTGCTTCAAGGGACTGGAAGGCGGGGGTTGGGGGGGGCGCTGGTTCTGCCAGGCTGGGGACAGGAAAAGGGAGAAATCAGGCAACAGGGACCCCCCGGTGCCACATGGCAGCAGGAGCTGATGCTGAAATGCTAGCAAGACCAAGTGAGCACTAAATTCAGGGGTCAAGAGAGCAATCAGGGTCAAGCACCAGGGAGGTATTTTTTTAACAGTAAGTGGGGGAAAGAGGGGGTTAAAAACAGATCCTAAGATCTCAAGAGATGATAATAATAGTAATGATGGTAAAAAATCACACTAGAGACTGACCCGTATAGCGGTTACGCTGTGCCAGGCACTGTTGTAAGAGCTTTATGTACTGTAACTTCAATCTTCCCCAGCCTGGCTTTGAGGCTTGTTTTTATAAACTGGGGAGAATCACAGGTGAGAGCCTCATTCTAGCCTAGACACAAGCCAGGAGGGGAGAGTTTGCTTTCGCTGCGCGTTTCTAGTGAGCCTCTCAACTGGACGGTGGGAAAGAGAATTCCTCGACTTGAGCCTCCTCCACTATCTGGCATGCGGAGGGCAGTCATTAAATGAGCACTGGATTAGTTAGAGGGTTCGAAGCTCACGCGAGACATTTCCAGGAAGTGTGTCCCTGGTTGGTTTAGTGGACTATGGCTGCAGCAACCAAATTTCACCAATATGTGAATCTTTATCGCAAAATGTTTCTTCTGATTAACACGTTTTTGATGATAGTAAAAATTATGGCTCAGCAGTGGAGTGCCCTAATTGTTCCAGGCCCTGGCAAAGCGTGTCATATAAATCATTGCACTCTCCCAACAACCGTACTGGGAAGATGCTGCTATTGTCTTTGCTTTACAAATGAGAAACCTGTAGCACAAAGAGGGTGAGTTACTTGACCAGAGAGTAAGGGGTGGAGCCCAAATATGAGTTCTAGAAGTTTGGCTCTCAAGCTTTTGGTGCAACGCTTAATCTCTGTAACTCAGATGTGAAGTAGACAGATGGGACACATAGTGAGGAGGGGAACTAGTGTTTTCAGAGTACTTCTATGTGCCAAGTCTTATTTTAAATGATTTATACTCACTCTCTGAATTCAACTGCACAAACTCTACAAGGAAATGCATCTGTATTGAGCCATGTTTGGGGGTACCTGTCCATCCTCACCCTCTCACCCAAGAATCTGCACCCCATCCACAGCCTATGATACTCCTGTGACATGTATTAGTCAGTTTTAGCTAGGTTGTGCTGCAGTAACAAAATAGCCTTGAATCTCAGTGACTTACAATAGCAAAGGTCTATTTGCCTATTGTTTTACATGTTGGCTGAGGGTCAGCTGTGGCCCTGCCCTCCACATCAGCAGGAGCAGCCCCGTGTAGACATTGCCATTTCATGACAGAGGCAAAAGAATGATGTCTGATCTAGGTGATGGTTCTTAGAATTTCTCAGGGGTCACTCATGTAACTTCACTCACGTGTCATTGGCTGAAGCAAGTCACACGGCTAAGCGGATATCAACGAGGTGGAAAGAATAGCATGCGCACACAGTAAAAAGGAACTGGTAGGGATGGGCATTGAACATTTTTACAATAATACAACCTACAGCCCGACCCCACTTGAGAGCTGCCACCCATTGCCAATTGGACTGCCACTGAGAACCGGGGCCGAGGAGATTGGCCTCCTAGGAATTTGGAATGAGAGCATCAACCTGGAACTTGAAGCAGAAGAGTCATGATGCAGAGTTGGAAGAGGGGGAAGAGTCCGATATGCCAGCTAATGAGAAAACCAAGGAGGACTGTCTGCTGGACCAGGGGAATAAGGCAAGTGCACGGAGAGAAACAAATCTGATCTTTAGATTGCCGCAGCGTCCTTAGTCACATAAGGGGGTTTCTTTTCCTGACACCCAGCCCCGAGGCCTCAGAAAGGTGAAGCCACTTGCCTACAGTCACACAGCTCATACGTGGCAGAGCCAGATTTCTAATCTGCATCCCGGAAAATGCCTTGTTTTTTATTATGAAACATTTTTGACCTCCGGGAAAACCATAATGGATAAGGAAATAACTAGCAATGCACGTACAACCCAACCTATGAAATAAAACTTTACCAATAATGTAATCTAAAGCTTCTTTTATATATATATATATATATATAAACTTTACCAATAAGCTGATGCTTCTGTGTGTCCCTTCTGGACCCCATTTCACTTTCTCTCAACTGCCCCCAACCAAAAGTTAAACACTCTTCCGGCATTTATCATTCCTATGCTTTTATTTACACACAAGCGTGTTTTTAAAATGTTTTCTTCTAAAGGTCTTTCCAACCAAAGTTGCTAAGTTTCTCAAAGATACTGGTGGTGCATAAAAGCCTACGTTAGGGCAGGTTTCCCAGGAAACAGACTCTGGGGCTCTAGGATGCACGCACAGAGTGTAGGCAGAACCAGCAGAAGAGAAGAAGAGAAAAGGAAGCAGGACTGAGCAGAAGAAGGGGCTCAACTGGAAGCAATCGCAGCAAGGCCTCAGCCAGCCCCTTGGGGGGCTTGGGAGATGGCATGGCCCTACGAATTTGTCCCAAATTAAGGCAAGAGGGCCAGGATCTTATTCCCTGCATCATCCAGTTTTTGCATCTGGGCTGCTCTTGGGAAGCGGGCGTGACCTCGGGTGACGCAGCTTTCTTCAGCCAAAGACATTTCTGGGACAGTAACTCGGCTGAGGGGTGTCAGCTACCCACACGCTCAGCAGTAGGGGATTAAGTGCCCCTGTCCCAAAAGGGTAGGTGGGCAGTGCCACCCAGCATCCTGCATAGGCTCTGGTCCTCTCAGGACCGAGGACAGGCCACCTCGGCTTCCAGCAGCAGCTGCTGCATGCTCATTTTGGATCCACCTGGGGATTACCAGTTGTATAATTTTCCTGTCTCAATTATAATGTGCAAGCCAGAGAGGGAGTGCCTTAAGATTTTTTTTTTTTTCTTTTGAGTAATAGGCTATTATTTCAAAGGAGAAGAAATGATCCCTTGGGGCCACTGACCTGGAGAGATTTTCCATTTTTCTCCTTCTTTTTAAAGCTTTTGCGACCCGGGGTATCGGAGCTGCAGCGTTATATAAGAAGCTCCAAGCAAAGAGATTTGAACTTGACTTGAAGTCTTTCTTTAATATTCAATAAAAAGTTGGAGATTTATTGGCCTATGGCAGAGACCAATTTCCTGTTACATGGACCAGAGAGGAGATTAAAAAAAGATTTTCAGAGCAGTGCCCATATTTCTTAAGAGAGGCAAAGGACGGAGTTCACCTAATTTTGTGCATCGGGCTGCTAGCACCGTTCTTTTCTCTAGGCAGATCTGAAATTAGAAGGCTGGAACTGAAGTCCTGCAGTCTCCCCACAGGGACCGTTTCCATTTTCCCCTGAATAACAGCTCCTTGAGGACCATCTTCACAGCTCTGAGGTCAAGGTTGGAAGTGACTGAGTGTGGAAAAGATTGAAGATGGTGCCACAGGCTTTCAGTGATGTACATTGCCGTCTTCTCCGCAGCCAGAGAGGGGAGGAGTAATTCTAGGAGGCCTCTGAATCCAAAAGCTGTGCTGCAAATATTTGGGACAGAGCTGCTGGAAATGTGGCAGGAAGTACTAACAACAGGTTGGCATGAGCTATCAATTCCCTAAGTTTACCCAGCCCAGGGTCCGACCATCTGAATTTGACTCCTGGCTCTGTCCCTTCTGCTTATGACCTTGGGCAAGTTACTTAACCTTTTTACACCTCTGGTTCCTGGCTTGTAAAGGATCTATCTCACAGGGTAGATGTGCAGGTAATATGAGATAATACATGCAAAGCTTCAAAATGATGCTGGCACATAATAAGTACGCAGAATGTTAGATTACTGTTGTTATTTTATGTGCTCACTGGAAAGCCAACTAAGTCGGGTTTGAACCTGGAACATCCAGTAACAGGGTCTGCACTGATGTATCAGAAGTAGCCCCAATGAAATTAGGAAGCAAGGGATTCAGTTCAAACAGACAAATGTTTACTGAGCCCTGTAATATCCTAGGTATGGATGACACACAAATGAAGAATGCATGATTCCTGCATTCAAAGAATCTATGGTCCTGGAGAGAAGACTGTGGCAGTTTGAAATTATTTTATGAATCCCAAAAAGAGAAAGGTTATATTTGTGAGCTAATGCTTTCCTGTGGGTGTGAGACCCTTTCAACTGGACTACGTCAATTGAGGCATGACTCAGGTTGAGTCTCCACCCTCTTGCTGGGTCTGATAAAAATGGAGACACAGAGAGAGACACACACAGAAAAAGGAACCCTCCATGTTTAATCGTGCCAGGTGAGAGAAAGGAGAGGCTCCAAGAGCTGAGGCCCAGGGAGAGATAAGGCACAGGCCTGATAGCTTACAGCTGAACTCGGGGAGAAAGCGGAAGAGCTGACCTGAGACAGAAAACCCGGTAAGAGACAAGCCCTATTCCTACTTGCCCACAGCTGAGCTCTGAAAGAGGGTGTAGATTCCAAAGGGGAAGGCAGAGACCTTGGCAGAAATTGGCAGCCATCTTGCTCCCACACATGGCAGCTGACTTTGGTGAGAAAGCACCTCTTGTGGTGCCTTGAGTTGGACTTTTCATGGCCTTGGAACTGTAAGCTTTTACTCCCAAATAAATCCCCTTTATAAAAGCCAACCCATTTCTGGTACTTTGCATCGGCAGCCCTTTGACAAACTACAACACAGACACTCAAAGAGCTGCACCCTGCAACCCAACTGCCAACTTGAAATCTTGTTCATAGTACAGAGGTAGCCCAGAACAGGGACTAACTAAACCTGCTCAGGAGTGGTCTACAGAGATTTCTTAGAAGGGGGGTATAATAGTCAGCGAGAGGGGTGCTGATGCAAAATACCAGAAATCTGCTGGCTTTTATAAAGGGTATGTATTTGGGGTGGAAGCTTACAGTTACCAGGCCATAAAGTGTAAGTTACTTCCCTCACCAAAGTTGGTTGCCACATGGTGGAGCAAAATGGCTGCTGACATTTGCAAGGGTTCAGGCTTCCTCTTCCTCTTAAGGCTTCATGGTCCCTGCTTCTTCCAATATCAGCTGTAGACTAGGATAAGTCTTGTCTCTCTCCCGGGGCTCATTTCTCTCCAGGCTCAGCTGCTCTGCTCTCTCCACAAGGCCAGATGTAAACTATCAGATGAACAACTCGTCTCTCTTCCCAGGCCCTCTGCCGTGTCTATGGAGTTGTCTCTATTCCTCTGTGTTCTTCTCCTGCATGTTTACTTCCCAGGGCTCCAGCTCAAAACTCCAACCTCCCTTCTCTGCAGTGTGGTCTCTCTGTGAGTCCCTGCCCACCAAGGGGGCAGAGACTCAACGTCCTACTGACATGGCCCAATCAAAGCCTTAATCATTATTTAATCAAGTAAGAATGAAACCTCTGAATCCAATACAATCAAATGTATCACTAGCCCAGAGGAACAGACCAGTTTACAAACATAATCAGTATTTTTTTTTGGAATTCATCAATAATATCAACTGCCACAGGGAGTATTGGAAAAGGGTTTTGAAAGATGAATAGGAGTTTGACAAGGTAAACAAAGTGGGGAGCAGTTCCAGGCCAGGTGATACTGAGGGGAAAGGCACAGCCGTCTGAAAAACATAAAGCACATGTGTTTTAAGCCTGAGTGTGGGCTTGTGGCAAGAAATTGTAGGTAATCAGGTGAAATGCCCCAAATGCTATGGTAAGGATTTTAGCATCCCACAGACAACAGGAAAGGAAGGCTGTGTATGACCCCTAAATCCCCCCATTTGGTTCTCTTCCTTGACTTGTCAATGCCACCAATCCTCTTTTGCTGCAACAGGTCTCACTTTCATTCATCACACTTGAATTGGGCACTCAGTGCGTGTCAGGTAGAGTGCCGTCCACCGAGATGGTTTCAATTCTAAATAAGCCAGCATCTTTGCCCTGGAGAAGCTCAAAGTTGAGGAGGAAAGGTACACAGACAACCACAAGGCAACCTGAGAGGCAGGTGTTGCACACTGCGGGAGGTGAGAGAAGGGACCCAGGCATCAATACAAAAAGGGCTACCAAAAAGAGAGGACATTGGCACAGGCTCTTGAAGCTTGAGTCCTAGTTCCCTCTGCTACAGCACGTGGAGAACACACCTGAGGCATAGGCAGAAACGTGTTCAAATGTCCAGAGACGTAACATGGTTCCAGATAGCTGAATTTTGCTAAGTGTGGGTGTGGGTGACTCTCCCATCTGCTGGATTGGAACATCTCCCCCAGAATTCCCAGTTTCCTTTAGGGTGCCATTTGCCAAAACTGGGTCCAGTGGTCATCCTAAACCAGTCATTGCCAGAGAGTAAGGAGGTTACGGCCGTTGGCTTAGATCCCATCATGAAGTCATCCTCCGGGTTTGGAGGGTGCACCCACTTTCCCTGAATGCACATCTGCCCAGACGTGAACCACCAGGGATTTTTTCACCAGAGGAGAAGGGAAGATGGCGACCAGGTCGGCAGTCAGCAGTCTCGACCCAGGGAATGGGGCCGTCTTATCTAGGGAGAGTCAGAGCTGAAAAGACCCTTGACTGATGCCTGAGAAATTGCAACAGTCCATCCAACCAAGAAGCCTGAGAGGGAACCGTGAATGAGGTCAGGGGAACCAGCAGGGGTGTCACAGAGTCCCAAAGAGGAGGACGTTTTAAGAAGGGGTCCGAGAATGTCTCGCACAAAAAGCTTTAAACGGCTCCAAGCTTAGGGCATTTCTGTGTTCCAAGAGGAGCAGGCGGAGGGCACAGTGATGGTTAAAGACCAAAAGCAGAACTTTTAACTGGTGGAGGTCCAAGGACTGAGGCATCTGGCTGAAAATCCTTCCAATCCCAACGCAAGCAGTTGCCTCCTGATAAGCCTTGCTCCAGCTGGGGCTGAGTCCTGGGGATTTCTGTCCCAGAAGGTCTGGCAATGACTGACTTCAGAGAGGATGCTTCTCTGGGGGGCAGGGAGTCCTTTATCTTTCCTTAGCAGGAAGGAGGCGATCTCTTCTGGCGGTGAAGTGACAGGGTTCCGATGGATTCCTCACTCCCAGAACAGAATTAAACCAGAGCCTGTCAGCCAGCCTGCTGGTCACCCAATCTTCCATCTTTATGAGCCCAGCTGTGACGTTATATGAAAGGGAGAACATTCTGGAAGAAGAGATGCACAGAGTCTTCTGGGTTCACCTTTTACAGGCTCAGAACTTGCATCTGAGCTTGGGAGGCATCAGTGCAGATGGACAGCAGACAGATGGAAACTTCTCCCCACCAATCCCAGCCAAGGCTAAAGCCAGCTACATCTTTAGTTGCCCCATTCACAAGAGCCAATGCATTTTCTTTTGTGCTTATGTTAGTTGGAGCTGGTTTCTGTCTTGTGTTTCTATTACCCTGTGTTTGGTTCACTCTTTCTGAGCCTTGGTTATTTTCGTTTGCAAGATGGAACTAAATAGCATCAGTCCTGGCTAGCTCATAAGGCTGACGTGAAATTGCTTTTGCGAAATGTCAAGTGACATGGGGATATGTCATCCTTGCATCCTTGGCCCCACTTATGTAGACGGCTACAGAACTCTTGACCCAGCATCCTCATTTCAGCAGATGACAGCACCCAGGTGCTCTGTCAAAAAATCATGGTGTCATTTGTCTCCTCTCATTCTCCCCCTTGGCAAAATTGCTGAATCGCATATGACAGATTTGCTGAATCACTCAGCAAATTCTCTTTACTCTAACATCAGAAGATATCCTCAGATAGTACACTTCTCACCTCCCCCACAGCGACCCTCGTCTTTCACCAGAACAGCTACAGCAGCCACAAACCTGACCTCCCTCTTTCCACTCTTACCATCCCATTATCTACTCTCCAAGAGGGGCGAGGCTTTTGAAATGGCAATCAGATCGTGTCACTACTGCTCTCAACGTTCCAATCACTTCCCAATGGCCCACATAAAATGCAGACTCCCTGGCATCCTTCCTGAACTCAGTTCCAGCACACTCTTACGGCTCAGTCTGTGCTGACTCCACCAGTCTCCCTGCTACTCTTTGAACATGCCGAGTATCTTCCTGTCCCAGGGCCTCAGCATGTCATTCTCTTCCCTTGGCCTGGAGCAAACCTCTCCTCCCAGCCCACCCCAAATATCAGCATGGCTCAGAATTTCTCCATTCAGACTTCTGCCTGAGATACTTCCTCAGAGGGAGCTTTCCTGGCCAGTGTTAAAGTAACTCACAAGCACAGGGGCAATGCACACTTACACACATTGCTTTCCAAATCACAATGACCGCTTTGTCCTGCTTTGCTTCTCTTCCTCATGGAATTTACCACACTCTAACATTACAGTACATATTCATTTATCTGTTGGTGACTATCTCCCCCTCCATAAAGTAAGGGCAGGGAATCTGTCTCTCTTATTACTCTTTCCCAAAATCCTAGAAAAGTGTCTGGAATAGAGTGGGAACTCAAATATTTGTTGAAGGAATATTTGAATGAAGGAAGGAATGAAGGAATGGAGGGAGGGAGGGAGGGATGGTGTTACTTCCCCTAATTGACTCGTTTTAGAAAGTTACAACCAGTATTGAAGTGTATGTGTGTATGTACCGAAATCCTCAATTTTAACTTTGCTCAGTTTAATTTAGATTCCACTAAGACTGTTATTCCCATCAGAGGTGAAACCCAGCCTTCCCAGGGCAACCAAACAGTGCTATAGTTTGGGCTGCTGTGTATTTCTTTCCCTAATTTGATGGGGAACACAAGGTATAAATGACCTCTGCAACCTGGTTCCAGAACACTGGCATATCCCCTAAGCTTCAAAGTTCTTAGGTAATGGTTGACTCACTGTTGACTCTGCTGGAAAGGTATGAATCCTAACAATTCAAATTATCCATGAACGTCTCTAGGTTAGTAACATCGCAGTGCCACCCAAACATACAGCGGATTGAGTATGGACACGTGGTCGGTAAACTGTGTGCTCAACAACTCCACCTCCACGTCAGGAGGAAACAAGTAAAACGTGTGTCCTGCCAAGCTGCTTTGCTGAGATGATCTCATGGCCAAAGTTAGTCAAGGTAAGTCACTGAGGGGATTGTAGCCTGAAAGCAGCCACAGACAAAGAAACAAATGAGCATGGCTGTGCTCCGACGCACTTTATTTATGGACACTGAAATGTGAATTGCAGATAACGTCCCTGTGTCACTAAATAGTACTTTTCTTTGGATTTTTTCCAACCATTTAAAAAATGTAAAAGCCATTCTTGTTTCGCCAACCATGCAAAAACAGATGGTGGGCCAGATTTGGCCCTCGGGCCATGGTTCGCTGACCCCCAATCTAACCAAAGGCTCCCAGGCCCTGGACATGACATCAGAAGCCCTTTGCACTGCCATCCCAATGGCGTTCTTCTGCTTCCTCCCCACCCCCCACCACCACACACACACACATGCACATACACACGTACACACATGACAAGCTTCAGGCTTATTGCAGCCGTCATCATTCCCTGAACCCACCTTTTTCTTTCGTGCCCCTGGACCTTTGCACATGCTGGTCCTTCTGCCACAAATGCCCTTCCTCTTCTTCCTTACCAAGCAAATTTTGTTAACCTATCAAGGCTGAGCTCGAATGTCACATTCTTCATGAAAGCTTTCCCAACGTCTGAAGCTGATTAAGATCCTCCCTTTCGGTGTTGCTTTAGAACTGTCATGTGCCCTTTTATAGAGTTAATTACCTAATACTCCAACTTGAGTTCCTCAACCTTGGCACTATTGACGTTTTGGGTCAATCTTTTTTTGAGGGGAGGGGCACTGTCTTGTGCACAATGGGATGTTTAGCAACATCTTTGTCCTCTACCTACTAGATGCCAATAGCACCATCACCTCCTGAGTTTTGACAACCAAAAATGTCTCCAAACATTGCCCAAAGTCACCTGGGGGACAAAATGTCCCCCTTCTTCCTGTCCTAAATATTGACTTGGTCATTTAAACTTAGAGTCCCTTAGGACAAGCACCGACCTCATGGACTGGCACAAGCAGAACTTCAGCAAATATTTGTGGAATTAAGAGAACGAATGTGATGTTCAAAACCATCGGCTCTATTAGCATCGATCTGAATAACAAAAAACAATCTAATTCTAGTGATTCTGCTGTTATTTTCCTTTACCTTTGCAGAGAAGCCAGCTTTGTAAAATCTGAGCATCATAAAAGGATTTTCTAGTACATGTATTGTTTTATTTATGCTGCTCTCACAAGTGCAATTAACACTGCATCTGTTTTACTAACAGACCCCTTTGTTTTACACAGTGCTTTATAGTTCTCTGAATGTGCACAGGCCGGGGCTTTCTGCAATCTGCAAATGGGTAAATTGCTGCATATGGATGGGGGAAAAGGCAGCCAAAATCTTTTAGACTAATTTCTCTATCCTCTGGCCTATCCCAGATTAAATGTGCTAATTTACACATCCCATCCCATCCTATTTCCTGTAGCGCTGTGAGGAGATAAGAGGAGATACTGCCCTCCAGTGAGAGAAATGTGTTTGGGGGCTGCTGAATCTTCCCTTTAACAGGTGTTTGGGTAGATCCTACTGGAGAATCTTGCCTCTTCACAGTCAGAAATGCTTCAGTGTGTGCATGGAACGAGTCCATTCAGTCAGACCTCAGCCTGTAACATGCCCCTGCAATGCCCCAGGCGGGCTGCCCTGGTGCCAGAGCCTGCCCCACCCCGGGTGTGGGTATTTAAGACGATGGGCCAGTGCTTGACTAACACCAGTGAGAATTTCACCTTTAAGAGAATTAGGACCATAAAATCTCAGAGAGATGGAGATGCGTCAAACCCTGGGGAGCATGGACTCCTGAGCTTGAGCTCCAAAGCTGGCTCTGCCATCACCAGCAGGGACAGCCCAGCATGTTTCTTTTTTTCTTTTTCTTTTTTTTAAAGATTTTATTTCTCCCCACCCCCTTGTTGTTTGCACTTGCTGTGTCTGTTTGTCTTGTTTCTTTAGGAGGCTCCGGGAGCTGAACCCGGGACCTCTGATGTGGAAGAGAGGCGCCTAATCGCTTGAGCCACCTCTGCTCCCTCCAGCATGTTTCTTAACCTCTCTGGGCCAGGATTTCCTCTTTGATAAAATGGGAGTAATGATAGTACTTACATCCTAAAATAGTTATGCAGGTTTCGAGATGAACGTACTAAAAGTACAGAGCAAAGTGCTTGGAACATAGTAAACACACAATGAGTGCCATCTGTTAGGATTATTATTAGCCCAAGGCTCTGGGCACAGTGAAAACACTTACTGTTGGCTCTCATTATTCCAAGAGTTAAGTTGTTCTTTGGATTTCAGCTGGTTCATACCAAAAAAACAACAACAAACTTCAGCCCAGGGGTGCCATGGCAACCATTAACCACACAGAGAAAATGGAGACAAACTTGAACTTTCCAATTCAAGAGCACCTACGACGGCCCAGCCTCATGCTTTAGTTGTGTCTGGCTCTGCTCAAGAACGAAAGGTCAATGAACTCAGGGACCTTGCCTGATTCATCCCACAGAATGCAATAGCACTGGATAGAGGGAATCACAGGATGCTTGGTGAGGACCAGTGGAAGGCTCAGTGAGGCAGCCCTGGTAGAGAAAACCAGAGGTATCTTAAGGTAGTCTTAGAGGAAAAGTAGGCGAGAGAGAAAAGTATTGTATGTGTACACTGCTCTCTTTGCTTCTTTTTTATTTTTTAAGCCCCAAACACCAAACCCTCCCTTTACTCACCCCCTGGGGAGTTGGGGGTAGGGGGATATGAGCACGATAAAAACATTAAAGAAATATTAGTATTTCCTTAGCTCTGCATGGAGGGGGGCCTCTCTTTTTTCCAAACCTTAACTAACGCTTGATTCCAAGCCTTGATGAAATTTGACTCATTCCTCCATGAGTAACCTGTTTTGATAACCCTCCCCTAGAGAGCAAGCCGTCGTGGAGCTCAGTGATCGCCATGTCCTCAACTCAACTGACCGCACAGAGGCATCCCTGGCAAACAGGAAAGGGCCTTTGCCTTCCTAGCCTGGAGAAGCTGAATGTTTATGACCTGTTTACAAAAGTCTGCATAAAATATAGCTTTAGAGTCTTATCTGTGAGTGGGCTACCTGGAGTCAAGTGTGTCTTTTAAAACATGATGCATCACTGGCAAGAATGGTTTCTTGGTCTCTTGACCACCACCCACCCCCCTTGGCTCCCTCAGATCTATTGCTCTCCCATAAATAACGATGTGAAGTGATAGCTTGACCACAACTTTCATCGCGCCCCCACCTGTACAGGATATCTTCCCTGGTGGATTTTTGTTAAGAAACAAAATACAACTTTTATTGAGATCAATAAAAGATTAAAGTGACAAAGTGATTTATCGACTATAGAGGAGGCTCATTTTTCCCTTACAACTGCAATAGCTACCGGAAAGGATGTTTTTTACCCTGGGTCTTCAGGAAAGTTACGAGAAGCCAAGACTCATTTATCAAATCAGAAGAGAATGATTAAAAACCATAAGGAAACAGACAAAGAACACACATGAGCAAAAGTTGGCCTACCATGGGTTATTTTGCCGGAATACCCTGATCATAGAGTGTGAAAGGGCAGAGGAAAAGCCAGTGGTGTTACGTGGAATGAACCTCAGCAGGATGTGGGGAGCAGTGGCACAGCACTGCTCAGGCTGAGCTCAGATCAAGGAAAGGACTGTGCATTGGGAAACAGGGAATCAGGCTGAACGCCATGGAGCCTGTGATTCGCCCCTTAGGGGATGCTTCATTTGGACCAGGTTCTTCAGTTTTGCAAGGTTCCCGACTTCATGGAGCTTGTGTTCTTGGGTGAAACAAAATACAACATACGCACAAAGCTTGGCACATGGTAAGTGCTCTTGAATGTGGAAGTTCCAGCTTGTCTCCTGTCCTTCTGTCTGGTTGGTGGCTGTCACCCTGGTGTCCTTCCATCGCCATGCCTTTACCTATACTGTTCCCCTGCTGGGAATGTCTTCCCACTCATCCCCCTTCCCTTCCTAAAGACCTGTGCCCTCAGCCTGCAAGACAAGCTCAAATACCTCCTCTTTGCTCCAACTCTCCCAAACCCGGACAAAGATAAATGCAAAATCCCCCCATTTATAGGGACCCTACTATGTGCTGGGTACAATGTAAAGACCTTCACACACTAATAAGTTCCAGGAGGTCAAGTGCTTTGTGAATTCTGTTCAGGGCTGCCTTCCCTGTGTCTAGGGTAGCTTCACACAGGAGCAATGTTTAGTAATATTTTTAAATAAATTAATTAAATCCCCAAAATAGCTCCACGAGGAGTAGGTATTATGTCCCAATTTTACAGCAGAGGAAACCGTGATGCCCAGACCTTCACACAATGCTTAAGCACGGTTGATGTCCTGAGTTCCCCCCTTTATCTCCTGACTCTTGCTGCAGAAAGCAGCCCTACTAACTACATACTCCCCAAATCCAGCAGCATCAGAAGAGGAAAAACAACCTCTGGTGAAAGTAGGCAAAGCCAAAGTTAGAGGCATTTACAGTGCAGAAGATAAGCCCTGACCTCAGGGCTGCTTTGAAAGAAAATTAGGTCTTTTGCTACTGTTCACAGAAAATCATCCAATGGAACTTTCTGCCACTGATAGCCTCGGCAGCCTGTGGCCCTGCCCAGTGTGGGGCAGGGAGGTGGAGAGGGTGGAGCTTCTGGGTTAGCTCTGAGCTTGCCAGTCCACATTAGCTGTATCATGAGTCGATTTTTAATTTTGACATAATAATACACAGTAGCACCGTTACCCTCTGGATCAGCATTGCCATGCAACACCCCTCTCGAGGAAGCTGAACTTGCCAAGCATTGATTTTTTTTTTAATGTAAGCCAACACAATTCCACTTCTAGGAATCCATCCCACAGATGTACTTGCATTTGTGAGAAATGATGCAAGCTCTGCACTATTCATTGCAGTCATGTCTGCAAGATTGGGAACTGGCTAAATGTCCATTGATAGGGCACTGGTTTAACCATTTATTGCATGCTCATATAATTATATAATTTGCAGGCATTAAAAAGATTGAAGTTATTCTTCATGTCCAGATGTGAAAGGATTGCCATGGTAGCTTATTAAATAAGGAAAGAAAGTTTGAAAATAGTCTGTATATGATGCTGCGATAGAGATAGATAGATGATAGATAGATAGATAGATAGATAGATAGATAGATAGATAGATAGAGCTAGCACTAGAAACAGAAAGAGGGAGAGAGAGGGAAGGAGGGAAAGAGAGAGAGATTTGCTTGTATAGAATATCTCTGTAAGGATAAAGGATAGTGGACAATACCAGTTGCCTCTTGGGAGAGAAAATTTTCCCCAAATATTAAATTTTATATTATATGTATGTGTTTTCATATATGTGTCATTTAACAGATATACATAGCAATAACCAACAGACAACAATCCCTATACCCATGTGTTATGGGGTGAACTGTGCCCCCCAAAAAGTCACATTCAAGTTCTAACTCCCAGTCCTGTAAATGTGACTTATTTGGAAATAGGGTCTTTTAAGATGATATTAGTTAAGATGAGGCCAAGACAGATAGACAGAGGGGAGAAGGCCATGTGACAACAGGGCAGAGGTTGAAGCCATGCAGCTGCAGGCCAAGGAACAGCAGGGCTTGCCGGCCAACGCCAGAAGAGGCAAGGGAAGGTTCTCCCGTATGAGTTTCAGAGGGGGCGTGGCCCTGCAGGCACCTTAATTTTGGATTTCTTGCCTCCAGAACTGTGAGATCATAAATTTCTGTTGTTTTAAGCCACCTAGTTTGTGATGCTTTCTTTCAGCAGCCCTAGGAAACTAAGAAAGCATCTGGGAAGACAGTGGTATGCCGGACAGCAGACCAAGCTCCACTGGCCTTCCATCCAAAGCTACCAGACATTCCTCAGTGTCATTAATCTGAAGGAGGTTAAGGAGACGTGGTCAGATCTCAAGTTTTCTACTCTACG